>OZ038504.1:3199687-3304687 GCA_964036315.1 Acanthosepion esculentum
GATACCAGTAGAACATCGTTCCTGATGCCAACAGATGTTTCTCTTTGAGACATGAGCCCAGCAGCTGAGCAGAATCCTTTGAAAGGTTCAGATCTTGTGTCAGGTCATTGAGTTCTGCTTGTGTCAAGCGTACTGGCTGGTCGTCCTCATTTGGCTTGTATGCGTCATCCTCAGCTACAATAGTCATGTCCCAGTTTGGAATCAAAGCTATATTCCATGTTACCATCTGGCTCAGGATCAGGAAGGTCTGGGCCATGAGGGATTGGTCTTCTGGCAGAAGGAAAATCGGGGTATTGGACATGGTGCTTGTTCTTGCAATTTATTCCTTTTAGATTTATCATGCAGAAATAGCATTCCGTAATATGAACTTTTCCTTCCCCCCCAGACCATTGGAATGGCAAATGGCGTACTCTTCCTTTTACCATTCCCCCAATCCCTCAAGTTCTCCACACATGTTTTACAGCAAACGTGTGGAGCAAATGGCTCATCCTGATCTCCTATTTTGGATCCAAAGTAATCGTGATATCGTCTCTTCACAAAGTTAGTGATTTTTGCTTGACAGTTAAGAAGAACCACATTACTGCAGATATAACAGAACCTGTCAGGATTATTCTTACACTTGCGGTCCATTGTTACAGGAATACAAATGTCAAGCTGAAAAGAGAAAAAAATAAATCAGCACTCAGCTCAATGTTGACACTTGATACAGTAGATTAAAATCATTTTAAGCCGGGGGGGGATAAGCCCCTCCCTCTCTAGGTATGTGGGTGTTAGCGAGTAGGTTGGTACACTGTAGTTAGGTACACATACAGCATTATATGCTATACTAAACATCAAGCACCCACAATCAGCTGTGACAAGTAGAGTTCACAGGCTTTTGAATAAGTGTTATTATTGTGTACAACTTGTTGTGAATTATTGAGGCACATCTTAAAAACCAGACCTGACCAAAGCACAATGAATAGTATTTTTGAATTCAGCATAAAATGGCGATCATAATCCTTTGTCCTTTGGATAAAATTTTTTAATGCCTGCCAGTGTTATCATTTATTACAATCTTTACCAAATTCTGTTAATGGAAAAAAAAAAGGTTCCTTTGGAGCACTTAGATCAGTTTTTTGCAAAAACATGTTCTTGGAGGATGGAATAATGAAGTTGTCTGAAAGATGCCAAGAAGTTAGTATAAGAAAATGGTAAATATATTGTTCAATGAAGTAAATGCTGAAAATAAACAAAACAATTTGACTTTTATTACAAACCATATGGACGTTTTGCTCAACTCAGTAACATCGTTTGGAAGTAAAGTCCTGAAATTTTCTGCAAATTGATTTGGAGTAAATAGAATGACAATTAATATTTTGTACATTCATTAAAACTTTAAAAAAATCATTTTTTTATAAAATACAGAAATAAAAATGGGAATGTAATGTAAAATATTGCCTATCAGCATAGTGACCCCTAAAGAGTTAAGGGGGGGATTAGTGACCCCTAAAGAGTTTAGTGGTGGGGTATTTATGCAGGGATTTGCATTTCACATCGGATCAGAGAAAGTGTGAATACAGGCTAGGACAGAGAATATCTGTACTAACTACCTCGGATAGATGTTTTTGTGTGCTCTGGTTAAGACCAGAGTATCTTTGTGATAACCTAGGATGAGAGTATCTGTGCACTCTGCCTTGGATCAGAGTATCTGTGCACTCTGTCTTGGATCAGAGTATCCGTGCTCTCTGCCTTGGATCAGAGTATCTGTGCAGTATTCCTTGGATCAGAGTATCCATGCCCTCTGCCTTCGATCAGAGTATCCGTGCTCTTTGCTTTGGATCAGAGTATCTGTGCAGTATTCCTTGGATCAGAGTAGCTGTGCAGTATTCCTTGGATCAGAGTATCTGTGCACTCTGCCTTCGATCAGAGTATCTGTGCAGTATTCCTTGGATCATAGTAGCTGTGCACTCTGCCTTGGATCAGAGTATCCGTGCTCTCTGCCTTGGATCAGAGTATCTGTGCAGTATTCCTTGGATCAGAGTATCCGTGCCCTCTGCCTTGGATCAGAGTATCCGTGCTCTTTGCTTTGGATCAGAGTATCTGTGCAGTATTCCTTGGATCAGAGTAGCTGTGCAGTATTCCTTGGATCAGAGTAGCTGTGCACTCTGCCTTGGATCAGAGTATCCGTGCTCTCTGCCTTGGATCAGAGTATCTGTGCAGTATTCCTTGGATCAGAGTATCCATGCTCTCTGCCTTGGATCAGAGTATCTGTGAAGTATTCCTTGGATCAGAGTATCCGTGCCCTCTGCCTTGGATCAGAGTATCTGTGAACTCTGCCTTGGATCAGAGAAGGTGTGCACTCTTTAACTCGGCATCTTCAGTAATTGAACACAACCTATTTATTATTGGACAGATCTGATATTGGTTGATTGACTTATTGATTTATTGATTTGAGAATGGTGTGCTGTAGATTCTATAACATTTAGATAAGTCATCATCAGCCAAAGACTATTAATCTCATTCTTTTTTTGTTGTTTTTTATTGATTGAAACAATCTGACAAAAATGGACCTCCTCTTTACACGCAGATTTTATTCCTGAGAATGGAAAAAGGGGGTCATCTGAGAAGTGGTAACAACAAAAATGGCTAAAAGAATGAGAACTATAGTTTGAACAATTATTGAAAAGACTTATATGAAAATTCCGTACAGATTCTTGAACAGTTCTTGGAATGTGTTAAAGAATTTACTCATGTTTGAAATTTGACAAAGGACTTTATTTTTTGTTTAGGTTGTGCAAACCATACAGCTGTTAAGCCAACGTTTTTTTTATCTTTGGAAAAATAAGAATTATCCAAGATATTACACTTAATTATAAATAAGTGGTAAAGATCCAAACACTGATAAAGTTTAACTTGGTAGCAGGCAAAAAAAAAAAATTGATGTGTCAAAATGTTATTTTTCTCTTGTATCACTGTATACCTCTGTAATTTGTAGAATTTAATAAAGCCATAACGTACAAAAACTGAATTTATAGATTCTTTTCTCGAGAAACAACAACAAAGATGTTAAATGCTATTTATTTATTCTGTTGTTTATTTCCAATTTATAAAATACAGATGTTAGAAGAAGAACAATTTTTTTTACATAAGCATAGAATTTAATTTGTCAACTATAAAAATAAATTATTTATTTACAAGATTATAAGAAAATTCTTATTTTATTCTTTATTATTTTTAGCTTATGACGTCTACCCTGGCCATGCCGTATTCAATTTCGACCTCCTGGGCTGATTGTAGAGTTGATTGCTTCAGCCTGTCTTGTCTCACTCCATGTTGTGTCAATTGATCACAAGACTGGCTTGATCTGAAATGGCCGAATGGAATCGATGACTTGGTTTGGTCCGATCAGAGTTAAGTCACATGAAAGAAGAAAAAATAAAAAAATTGGATAGAGGAAAAAAATATATTCATATACAATTCCTTGATACAAAATTGATAGTACAGTTATTGATGGCTTAAGCAGGCCTATATTCTCCATGCAATAACTATCGACCCTTCCCGATTATCATGACAGACTTTTTTTTGTTATGGTTTTGAATGAGACTTCTGGAACAAGGCTTTAAGTTGGGGGCTTTTTTTTTTCAGAGCAGCAAATCACATCAGATCTGGCAAAGCCGTGGATGTCGTCTCACAGTTCAGTCTTGTCTCTGCAGTCTCTCTCTACCGTATCTTTCCGCTGTGTGTCTTCATCTACTCAGCGTTCAGTTTTTATGGACTCATGCGCAAGGGCTGTGGTGAGGCATAGTGTGCTCTGGGTATTCAAGCATTCCCCAAACAACCAATCAAGGCTCTCCCTGCAAATGTCCAAATATGGGGGAGCCCCTCCTTCCTCCTTGGAATTCTATCTGGGCCTTCTTCTTTTGGTCACCTGATCAAACCTGTCTCCTTCTTGCTTTGTGTGAGTGCCTCTCACCATCACTGCTTGAGGGGTGTGGGAAGTCCTCCGCCTTCCCTGAAATTCCCCCTGGGCCTTTTCCTCTTTGGTCACTTAATCAAACCCATCCCCAAAGGGCTAGGCGTGGTCTAGCCCATACAGCCAAATTTTAATTATTGTTCAAAATTCTTTCTTATCATACTTTTGTGTGTGGTCATTTTTGCATCTGAGATTTATCATTTTTTATCCCCTCGTCAACCCTTTGGCCAACAAGTGACAAAAAGAGAATAATCCTTTGATTTGGGAAGTTTTATCGTGTTCCGGCAGATGAAAAATTTAATTATCATTCTTTACATATGTTCTTTTGGGAACCTGTCTGCTTTTAAAAGTTAATCCTTATCAATCGACCGAACTCATGGCCAGAGGTCAGTCTTCCTCTCCGTCCTTCAATGGTTATAAAAATATTATCTATTCCTTTCCAGGAGGTCCTTTGATCACTTAATCTCAGTTCTAACTGAAACCATAGGCTCTCTTTGTTTCACCTCTCTGGCAGACAAGAAATTTAATTACCTTCTCCTAGTTTTTTTTCAATTAAAAACAAATATCCTCTTCTTTCATTTTCCTTCATCTGGTCGTCAGTATATCTTCAGTCTATCACAAATTAATATTTTTCTGTCTTCTAGTTTTTTCTCAATTTAAAACAAATATCCTTTTCTTTCATTTTCCTTCATCTGGTCATCGGTATATCTTCAGTTTATCGGAAATTAGTGCTTTTCAATTTACTAGTACATTACCAGTAGTGTCACAGTTCATTTTAAGAATAATTTTTTATTTACAAGATTAAAAGGCAAAATAGCAATTATCCAGGATACTAGACTTAATTACAAATAAGTAGCGAAGGGAGTCACAGTGGAATTAATGGATTGTGGATGGGATTGAGGAATCGGAGAGCTGAGTTCAAGTTGAGTCCATTACATTCACTTGCATGCTAATCTCCTTGAGGAAGGTATGAATCCATCTCTTTCCCCCCAACCCTATGGGTAAATAGCAGTATAGACTGGGTTCTATAGCCTTGGTTGGCAACTGGTCTAGGAAAAGGCAAACTGAATTCAGAATATACAATTCAGCTATTTAAAGGATCATTTACATTGACTCAATGATCCTGACTATGGCCAATTTCATAACAGACTGGAATCTATAGCCTTGTTTGGCAACTGACCTAGGAGAAGGAAAACTCTGAATTCAAAACTGTATGTAGTCCTGGCAAAGCACATAATATGCAGCTAAGGATAGGGATCGTTTACATTAACTTGATGATCCCGGCTACGGTTGACACCAATTTTTTCGTTTTATTTTTTTTTTTTAGTAAAGATCCATACTTTCTTAGGACCAAGCAAAAAAAAAAGGAAAAAAAAAGTTTCAAAAGGATGTTTTTTTTTCTATTGACACCACTGTTATTGTCTATTTCTTTGGTAATTTTTACTGTTTTAAAAAGCCATAACATATTAAATTAAACTGAATTCATACATTTTTTTTCTTAAGAAATGACAACAGAAATTTTAAGCATTCAATTTGTTATTTATAGCTTTTATTTTATTTATTTTTTAAAATTATTTCATCCTAAGCAAGGCGATAAAGCCACTAAGACACAGGAGATTAATGAGACTGAAAGAAACTGAGAAAACGTTATTGAGAAGAAAGGACAATAAAAGGATAGGTTTCAAAAAGACAGATGGCAATTAATGTTGCATTCAAATTTTTGAAGTTCATAGTCGACAGGAAAGCAAGACGCTAAAAGAGAATTCCACACGTGAGAAGTGCGAGAAAAGAAACTATCAGAATAAAAGTAACACTTAGCAATTTCAACAATAAAATTGCTTATAGTTCACTATAAGAATAATTTACATATATTTACAATATGATAAAAAACTAAACTATAAAAAACTATGAGGAAATATTTATTGTTTACTGTTCATTCTTAGATAATAAATTCGGGATAATTGCATTTGCTGCCTCTTTTTGTTGGGAACGTCATTGGAATCTTGATGAAAAAATGAAAAAACGTGTGACATAACACTCTGTTTTAAAAATCACTGTATCACAGAAATTTTGGAGCCCAAATTCATTTAAACTTAATTTTTTGTTATATTCAGTTTGCTTTTTTGTCTGGTCTCTGGCTCCTTGACTTCGAATAATACTAACAAAAAATTGCTTAGGACAAATTTTTCTCTCTTTTTTTACAGATATTAAAAGAATTTATATCTGCAAAAATGTTAGAAAATTGCCAAAAATTCATTCATTAAAAAAAGTAGTTTCACGGCCTCTCTCATGCCAGGCCTTAAAACTTAATGGTGGAGTCAAGAGATACAAAATGTCTTTTTCACACTGTTTTCTTTTTGCCTGGTCCTAAGTTAAACTTTGCCCAAACTTTTATTCAAAGGGAAAATGAAACATTTGTAAATAAAGCTGCTGACATATAAGATAAACACATCAACGTCATCTCAGTACTAAAAAAAATAGAACCTGTTCATTTTTTTTTTCTTGTTTAACCCATTGAAAATGAGTATGATAATTTGTGGGAATTTCTTTATTCCTGGAGGTAATTATGGGATATCTCATTAAAAATTTCTTTATTCCTGGAGGGACCGATGAGATATGGCACTACAAAATTTCTTTATCCTGAGTTGTTTTATCCTGGAAGTGAATCATCAGACAATGACTGAAGACAGTTGGTAAATGGTGATGAAAAGCAATACAAATAATTATTATCAACAATGGTGTGGCTAGAGTATGTACTGCCCTGGGCAGAGGGTTTGTCACCTGGAGCATCCCTTGATTTTGTCATCATCTCCCCACAAAAAATACAACATCTTGCACAGCAGTGACTCCCTCTAGTGTATATATATATATATATATATATATATATATATATATATATGAACGTATGTATATGTGAAATTTGCATGGATGTGTTTACAATATATGATAGAGCAAGATCTCTAATATTACCTTCAAATATCACTCCATATTAACTTAAAAACTAAATTTTAAGTAAGAGAAATTACCAATCTAAAAATAGTCGCTAATTAAATACGTGAATAAAATTCAAACTGATAGAGATATCACCTTAATAAACAATTACAACTAGAAGTAAACTTATATTTGAAAATAAAATTTTAGTGTTTTAATGTAAATTCTATGAAGATTTTTCTAATCAACTATTTCATATTAAATCCCCAAAACTTTTGTAATAAAGTTTTAAAAAAAAAACTTTAACAAACATATAATTAAATTCCTTATAGACTGTTTAAACATTCAAACTTGTATCAAACATTATAATATTTATGAACTCTCAAAGTAAAGCAAAACAACAGCGTCTATTTCATTCCAAAGAAAGTTAATGACACTTTCTCTCATAACTTCTTTCTCTCTTTTTCTCTTTATGCCTTTTTCTCCTCTCCCCCTTCCATATCAATATATAACTTCCGTTAAGTTAACCGATTTAATGTGTCAATGTCTGGATTTCCTCAAACAATTTAAATTTGAGAGAATAGAAATTTTACATCTAACTCAATCATATCTCTCTCCCCCTCACTTCCTCACTTCGTTAATTTACATATACTTAGTACTACCCGTCAAAAATGTGTAAATTTCTTTTCATTTTTCGTTTCAACCTTTGGAAGTAAAATCTGATGATCCACAGTCCTTTAAAAGGGCTGTGGTGAAATAATTTATTATATGGAACCTTAAAGTGGTCTGTTTTTATTTAAAATATATATATATATATATGAATGAAGAAATATACTTTTAAGATGTGCTATATTTATGGGATAAAATGCTCAATATCAGAGATAGAGCGTGTGTAAATATAAAAGTGAACATTGAAGCCAACACTTAGTGGAGACAGTCTGTTTCATGCTAAACGCAACTGTCAGGCCACCGTTAGGCCTGACGATTGCATCTAGCATGAAACAGCCTGTTGGAAACACACTGCATATGCATCATTTTTAAACCAACCATGCTTGAACGAAATTGTAGTTAGTTAATCCTCACTAGTATATGAGAAGATAATCCAGTCGCAGGAAATGAGAATTATCAATTGATCTTATGGAGTGGATAAAAGATGACTGTCTTGCAGATGATGATGATGATGATGAAACACATTTAATTAGTAAATATGGACTTAACAGTAAGTCAAGAGACACCTAGTGGTCAGCACTGCAACTAGTGGCTGGGTGTGTTTTCTTTTAAGCAATGGTCAAAAAAATTATCAGCTTTTCTCTTCACAGAAATCAAGTATCCAAAAATTGTTTGGACCAAAATTGTAGGCTTTTCTCTTCTCAGAAATCAAGTATCCAAAAATTATTTGGACCAAAATTGTAGGCTTTTCTCTTCTCAGAAATCAAGTATCCAAAAATTGTTTGGACCAAAATTGTAGGCTTTTCTCTTCACAAAAATCAGATATCCAATAAATGTAGCACCTATCCTGACCCCACTGGATCGATGTACTCTACAAGACAGGCTGTTGGTACTGTCTTGGTTCAGTATTACAGGTTCTATCAAAGTCTCCAGTTCACAATGTCGATTCAATTCCACTTTCCAGCCATATTGTGATTTTTTTTAGATAATTACTCAAACCAAAATTGTCAGCTTTTCTCTTCACAGAAATCGAAGATCCAATAATTATTTGGACCAAAATTATTGGCATATCTCTTCACAGAAATCAAGTAACTAATAATTGTTCAGACCAAAATTGTAGGCTTTTCTCTTCACAGAAATCGAAGATTGAATAAAATGGCTCAGACTCAAACTGTAGGCTTTTCTGTTCAAAGAAATGAAATATCCAATAATCCGTCAGACCAAAATTCAAGTTAACTTCAAATATTTAGTTTAATTTTGTTAGAGATGATGAGAGGTTTTAGACAAAAAAATTATTTATTTTGTTAGTATCTATCTTTACTTGACTGCCAATAGGGGTTGCTACACTGCTTCTTTAATGCTTGTAAAATATTTTTCTTTATCAACTTTGGTCCCAGTGATAAACTGCCTTTTTTTCTCTATTGTATTGATAAAGAAAATCTTCTTTATCACATAGACCAAAGTTGATAAATAAAACAGAGACTGGAAGGGATAGCAAAAAGACAGACCTTATACAGAGCTAAAAAAAAAGAAGTTGTGGAGAGCCATGATCTCGTACGTCTTAAAGGGATAGTGGAAGTAGCAGAAGATTGAAAAGCTGATGAATTTTAGTAAAAAAAAAAAAAAAGGAAAGAATGTTCTGATGTTGTGACAGAAAAATAAAAAGTTGACAATTTCAAAATAAAAAAATCGAAAGCTAAAAATTGGCCAACAATGTTTGTTTGCCATAAAGAAATAAAAATAAAAAGATATAAAAAAATAAATAAATAAAAGAGGCCAAAGGTCATCATTCCTAAAGGTGAAGAAAAAGGAAGGTCAAATGAGTCCTGTGAACTGATCAGAAATCAAGAGGCAGTTCTGAAATAAATTCCTTTGTCTCGAAAAAGTGATAAACTTAGAGACGATCAGGCAAGGTAAACAGAGAATCGATGAAATGAGTTTTGGCCGTTCTCCCATGCCTACATTTTTCGGACATGTCGTGGCTGCCATTAGCCGCTCATTAGAAAAACGACCTTGACCTTCACAACCCCTGATCTCGCAGATTTAAGTTCAGCAGCATGCGAGAAACTGGACGACTGGCCCAATATGATTGAGTCCAAAACCGTACCTCGTGAGCATCGGATTTAGGCAGTGCTTCCCAATTCGTAACACTACACACTGACTCGGCCCTGTTTAGGGAATCCGCCTTCGTCAAGTGCTACACTCCGGCACGATCCCGCCTCCGCGGTTGATCAGCACTGGAAGTCGTATCACTAGTGACACGGCCCTGTTTAGGGACTCGTCCTAACCGACCCAAAGAATCTTCGTGCGTCATCGATCAACCAGCTACTGCCGCTGACAATTCTCCAATTCGGCAGTCGACCGACTACCGCCGACAATCAACTCTACACTCGTTTTGCCGATACAACCGAAACAACTTCCCCTGAAGGAAACCAGTCATACCGGACCCGGTAACGATACAAACATATTTCTCCAGACAGTACACTCTTCTTGTACATTTTGGATAAATAAAAATCGACGTTTATTGTATTTTAAACCTCTGCCTTTGTCCTCTCATTGTCTTGGCTGTGTCACGCCTTTCTTTCAATAAGCTTCCTTATCGGCCCCGCAATAGACACATGGAAATCCCATAGAGAGCCGAAAGGATTACAACTATCAAAGATATACTTACATACATACACATTTACAAGGATTCTCTTTTCTCTCTCTATAAAGGACTTTAGACGTTCAACACGAGAACTTTCTGACATGAACTCTTTAAATATTGTATTTTAAGAGTTATAAAATTCTATCAGTACATGCAAGATATATCTTTGTATTAATTACCTTTGCATGCATAAAATGGCCCAAAATTGGTGTTAAACTACACGGCAGTATATTTGGATGAAGGACGTTATCTTGTAGAGGACCGGGGGGGGGGGTGAAGATAAAAAGAAAACACGTGCGTTTATATTTCCTGCTAGAAGAAGGTCCAGCTACAAGAAAATGTCAGACTTGAATTAAGTCCAACTGAAGATAAAGAACACAAACAAGACCGATTATATATATATATATATATATATGTATGTATGTATTAAACAAAACAATTTTACAATGGACATAGACAATAATATTTTTGTGTGTGTAAACGTTTGTGTCTGTTCTTTGGTGAATGTTCGTACGTATGTATATGTATGTATAATGTTCATGGCGTCTCCCACGTATGGGAAGACACGGATCTTCTAAGAGAGCTTACATTGTAGTTGCTGAAATGAAGAAGAGGAATTACCTCACCTCCACACGAAGTGGGATGCGACACGAGGCCTGAAGGAAAGAATATTTATTTATGAATAAACAGAAAATGTGGCACAAGGCCGAAATGGGGAAGGGGAAAGAGTCGGTATTCTGTCTTAACTTTAAACTTAGCTAGCCACAACCGCTGACCCAATCACACTAACAATATTCCTTGCACCAAAAAGACACATTCTTACATACCTTTCTCACCACACCCACCATAATACCTCAATGTCTTCATGAAAATATTAACTAGTCCCTGTGTGTACAATATATCGTCCGGGGGGGGGGGATAAAACAACAATTTAAAATTTTTTAAAACTAGCCCCAATTAGTATTTATGAAGGAAAGATTATTTATTTCTGCATTAACAGAAAATGTGGCACAAGGCCGAAGTGGGGAATGGGGAAAAGGTCAGTCTTCTGTCTTAACTTTTAAAATTAGCTAGCCACAAACGCTGACCCGATCATACTAACAATATTTCTTGCACCAAAACAACACATTCTTACTTACCTTTCTTACCACACCCACCATAATACCTCAATGACTCTATGAAAATACTAAAACTAGACCCCATATGTACAATTTATCGTTCGGGGGGGGGGGATAAAATAACAATTTAAAAATTAACCCCAATGAGCAATTACAATATGAGACAAATAACTATTTACAAGAAACTAAACAAAATCGTGTTATTTATGAAGGAAAGAGAATGAGGCAAGAAGTTGCCCAGTATTTATAGTAGGGAGAGTGAGCCCTAGTGACAATTTGGGAATTAAGGAGGAGTTAACTCCGACAATCTGAAGATCGACACCTGTAAACACATAAAAACCCTACATTTGTAACTCCCACACTGATTTGTTAAACACTTTGAACCAGTTTTTTAAACTGATTACTTTTTTTACTTTACCGGTTATGATACTGAAACTTGATTAAAATTTAGATCTGATTCTATTTGCCTCTGTTTATTGCTACGTTAACACTCTGACTGTCTCTTAAGAAACTGAGGTAAAAAACAAAACTGTATTTCTTGTTGAATTGTTAAACAGTTGTTATAAATTTCTTTTTTTTTGCCTGACCTCATTTTGCCAAATAACAAAGCAATTGACTTTTTATTTAACCAATTAAATTTTATTTCGTATTCCATTTTGAGTTAAGAAGAATTAGTCTGCATCAAAAGCTTAGGGTTGTCATTAGTACTCATCATTTTAGTGTTGAAATAAACTAGAACCTAAGTTCTCTAGTAAGTAAATTAATAATTTATTCTTCTCTTGTACTTCTTGCCTGTGAAATTCTCTTCCGTGCTATTTACAATCTTAAAAAATTTACATGCAATGTCAATCGCCATTCGCCATCTTATTCTTTTGTCTTCTTCCTGAATCTTGTTCTTTTAAACTTTTATTGTCTTTCTTCCCACTAAAATCTTCTCATGTTTTTTCAATCTCAGTAACCATTTGCATCTTAGTGGTTCTATTGTCTTTCTTGGGGTGGAGTGATTGAAAAAAGAAAAAAAAAAAAAAGAATCTCCGCAATTTTAAATTTAATAAAATTATAAGCTAAAAACGCTGTTAGATTGATTACATTTCCTGAATTATCTCACCTGTTCTTAAAATAGTCCGTCAAGAGTGATCTCCCTTGGTTTAAAAGTGTGATGTAGCGTAATTTGTCTCTTATTGATAATGTGATTTATCAAAGCCATTGTATAATGATTAAAATGTATATTCATCAGTATTGGAAGAATTTAATGTGGAAATCGATCGTAACTAGTTCTTCCTGTTTTTAATTACCTTCTAGAAGTCATGTTGAAACGTTAGACATTGCTTTAATTAGAGATTTTAGTTAGGCATGAATCTTTCAATAATGCAAGATTGATTAAGAAATGGCTGGTAAGTCACAGGAAATAAGTCGCAGTTTTGGCTATGAAAAATACTCACAGCAAAAAGTCACAATTAACTTACGGTAGCCAGTAATAAAGTTATCTATTTCTCTCAGGCACTTCATGAGTTTATGGGTCCACTTAGTAACAGTAAAATGTTTGGACATGTAAAAAATGTTTTCTAACAATGGCACGGTTACATAGATATATTTCATAGCTAGGGATACCTAGTATCCCATAAGACCTGACTGTATGTGAAGAAAGTCTAAATCTGACATTAAAATTTGTATATATGTATATATATATATACATATATGTATTATAAATTAACTGATTTAAAATATTTTTTTTTTCGCTACACAGGAATTACCATGTTTCAAAAACCAAAGTTAAAATCTTCGAGCGAATTTTGGAATAACTTATTTTAAAATTTACTGAGTTTTAAAAGCACATGCAATTCATAATTTTTTGTTTCCAATAGAAATCCAATAATTTAGACAGGGGCGGTAGTGTGTTCATTTTTATCAACTATTATTGTATCAATTATGAGTTATGTTCAAAAAAGAGGTTAAGTTTAGGGAGGGTAAGGGCGCATTTTTCACCAAATCTTCACATCCGTTCAACGCATGTCATCTGTTTTTTTGTCAACGACAAAAAGTTTTTCGGCATATTTTTTCCATTAAATTCGTACTTGTATACGTAAGGATTCTTTCTAAAAGGGGTGTTTGGGTTAGAATACGTTATATTGAACTACAATTATAAAATATTATTTTTACTCTTAATTACTAATAGACTATATTTCTTTTTAAATGAAATAAATGTAATAGAATTACTTAAATTATTTAAAAATTATTATTACATATCAAATATAAGTATGTATATTACCAGTTCCCATTTTTTTTATTTTATTTTTAAATATTATTTAATGAAAATTTTTGGCAATGTCAGCAAAGAATACCTATTTCATTTCTTTGATTCAGCAATTTTTTATTTTTTATAAACCTAGTAATATATAGTCTCTCATGTATGCACAAAGGACATGGGTCATTTAATGACCTCCATATTCTAGCTTTTCTTATTAATTTCCATTTTACTGTAGGTGTTTTAATGGTTTCCTTTAAATGCGCTTAAAGGAAACCAATATGTATAATTATATATATATATATATATATATATATATATAATTTTGTGTATATATATATATATATATATATATATATATATATATATATATATATATATATATATATAATTTTTGTATATATATATATATATATATATATATATATATATATATATAATTTTTGTATATATATATATATATATATATATATATAATTTTTGTATATATATATATAAATTTTGTATATATATATATATATATATATATATATATATATATATATATAATTTTGTGTATATATATATAAATTTTGTATATATATATATATATATAAATTTTGTGTATATATATATATAAATTTTGTATATATATATATAAATTTTGTGTATATATATATATAAATTTTGTATATATATATATATAAATTTTGTAAATATATATATATATATATATAAATTTTGTATATATATATATATATATATATATATATAAATTTTTTTGTATATATATATATATAAATTTTTGTATATATATATATATATATAATTTTTGTATATATATAGTGAAGCATTAGTGAGATGCAGACAAGTAGTAACAGTAGCAGCATTCATCAGCAGGCAAGTTAGGTTTAAGGCTCCGTTTTCCACACAGAATTGTCCCATGGTACAATAGCCTAGTGGATTAAAGTGTTGGTCTGTGAATTTTGGTTGACCTAGTAGGGTTGACCTGGGTGTAGTTGTACTCAGTGGAAATGAAGTGAGTAATAACAGAGCAATACTAAAAATAGAAACTTGTTACAGGCTGGTGTATCTGTTGAGAGATAAACATGTGTGTCTCCTGAAATGCCTACGAAAAACATGGCAGACTCACAATGTGAGTCCTCATAAAGTAAAGAAATGACAAGAACCAATATATATGTACAAACAAATGATAATGTATTAACAACAAAGGGTTACACGTGATAAAGACAATAATGTGTGTGTAACAAATGAATGTGGAAACCATTTTGGTCCAAAGTATGTAAAGTGAGTGAATGTGTGTACGTATGTGTATGTATGTATTGTTCATGTGTTTCCCAAAAGGGGACGCGTTCTTCCGCAAGAGATTTTAGACAAAGAACATTATTGGAAAACTTAAGGAATCAGCACATATGCTAGGCCACAAAAACCTCCTGAGCTGACAAAGCATAGAAATGAATACAATATGGGAACCAGTTTTAAGGAGTGCCAGAGAAAAGCAATAATAACAACAAAAATTGCAACATGAGCTCTGGAAAAAAAAAATGCAATGATAACAGCTAAAATTGCAATATGAGCACTGGCAAAAAATGATGGTGAAGACATTAGGTTTATAATACCCAGAAATTCATACACAGATGTTCTCAAGGACACATGGCACAGTGGATAAAGGTGTTAGTTAGATCCAGTGACAGGACACAAAAACTGTGAGTTCAATACCTGTTTAAGGCAGTGGAGAACTTGTAGAGGGGGAATTAGAGATAACTGATAACTGACATCCATTAGATATGGCACATGGAACTGGAACGGACTACCCCAGCGAATGAAATAAAGGGTTCAGTTCGAAGAAAGCCGGAGTGTACCGAAACGTTGTGATGAATATGGAAACAAAGATGAGGATGATAGTCCGAACAATGCAAAGACAGATACAGAAATTTACATGTTGTCATATAAGTGGAAAAGTAAGAATAGAATGATAAAATTTTATCACAGAATATTTATAGTCCTGAAAGCATCCCCTAGTAGCGGTTTTGGAAATTAGGAGAAGGTAACCTGATTGTACTTTAGAATGGTATACATTTTAATTAGTTTTTTCAAGCAGGAGATAATTCACCAATAGTCATATTGGTGAATGAGACAAACGAGACAAGATATCTCTGGACATAGAACTTTGACAAGGACAATCTACTCCCCTGTAGATTAAATAAAGTGTTCAGTTTGAAATACCCTGTAGATTACCTGAAATGCAGACAAAAATCAGTCAAATAGGAGCCATTATAATCCCCCTCTAGTCGGATACTCACTGCTGCTGCTGCTCATTTTCGTTTTGTGTCATGAATCTGTTGTTACCTGTCTCAACACTACCAAAAACCTAGCATTCTTGGCATTGTCACTTGGTAATGTTGTTTATCTTCACGGCCATCACATTTCAATATCAGCAAGCTGAAGATAACTAAATTCTATGGGGATTTCACCCAGTGGTCATTGTGATTCTTTTGAGTATTCAGGTGTGAAATCCTGATAGCCTTGGTACCTTCCTTGATGAAAATTAGTTTCAAAGCATAAAGCGACAAATTCTGTAGATATCTAACAATGAGTGTAATGATAACAAATTTCCAAGACATTGGAAATTCTTCATTTGAAAGAGTAAGGAATTGGAGAGTAAATAATTGAATCTTTTTATTTAGTGCGGTTGACAGACTTTAAAGAGGAAAACAAATTCTTGCCGCAATTCATAAAAAAATGGAGAAGCCTCAGATCACCAACCGGAGAAGGAGAAGGAAGAGAACAAGACATTGCTGATATGTTGCCTTTATCCACTGTGCCATGTGTCCTCAAGGACACATGGCACAGTGGGTAAAGGCCAGATCCAGTTTAGATCCAGTGACAGGAGCCAAGGAGTGTGAGTTCAATACCTGGTTAAGGCAGTGGAGAAGATAACTGATAACTGACATCCATAAGGATATAGCACGTGGAACTAGAACAGTCTACCCCAGTGAGCGAAATAAAGGGTTCAGTTTGACATTCCAATCACCTGAAGAAGGCTGGAGCATACAATGGCCAAAATGTTATGATAAATATGGCAACAAGGATGAGGCCAATAGACCGAATAATGTAAATAGTGTACATAATACCTCATCTCAGAAATATAGACAGATACTACATCTTGCTGTTTCTCATTTTCTACAAGTATTTTTGTATGTATAAATGTTTAAGGATTTATAATTATTTACTCAGTGTGATAACACTCCCCCTATATGACCTTTTTGCTTACGCTCTAGATACCAGTTGAAGAAGACATCATTCCAAAAGATCCTACCTTCGATGTGTTAAGTTATAATGTTTGTTTATTGATAATATTTTAAATAAACAAAGTGAGAATTCTGCCTCGGAATTCAGGAAATTCCAGAATACCATAAATCTCATCATGCTGCTGAAGCAGGGTTTCCCTCTTCTTAGTCCCATCATGCAATAAAATGCTCAACCACAGTTTCCACCTTGCAACATCCATTGTGCAGTAAAATGCTGAACCAGTGTTTCCACCTTGTTATGTTCATTGTGCAATAAAATGCTCAACCAGAATTTCCACCTTGCAACATCCATTGTACAGTAAAATGCTCAACCAGGCTTTCCACCTTGTTATGTTCATTGTGCAATAAAATGCTCAACCAGTTTCCACCTTGTTATGTTCATTGTGCAATAAAATGCTCAACCAGAGTTTCCACCTTGTTATGTTCATTGGCAATAAAATGCTCAACCAGTTTCCACCTTGTTATGTTCATTGTGCAATAAAATGCTCAACCAGAGTTTCCACCTTATGTTCATTGTGCAATAAAATGCTCAACCAGAGTTTCCACCTTGTTATGTTCATTGTGCAATAAAATGCTCAACCAGTTTCCACCTTGTTATGTTCATTGTGCAATAAAATGCTCAACCAGGCTTTCCACCTTGTTATGTTCATTGTGCAATAAAATGCTCAACCAGGCTTTCCACCTTGTTATGTTCATTGTGCAATAAAATGCTCAACCAGTTTCCCCCTTGTTATGTTCATTGTGCAATAAAATGCTCAACCAGTTTCCACCTTGTTATGTTCATTGTGCAATAAAATGCTCAACCAGGCTTTCCACCTTGTTATGTTCATTGTGCAATAAAATGCTCAACCAGTTTCCACCTTGTTATGTTCATTGTGCAATAAAATGCTCAACCAGAGTTTCCACCTTGTTATGTTCATTGTGCAATAAAATGCGCAACCAGTTTCCACCTTGTTATGTTCATTGTGCAATAAAATGCTCAACCAGGCTTTCCACCTTGTTATGTTCATTGTGCAATAAAATGCTCAACCAGGCTTTCCACCTTGTTATGTTCATTGTGCAATAAAATGCTCAACCAGGCTTTCCACCTTGTTATGTTCATTGTGCAATAAAATGCTGAACCAGGCTTTCCACCTTGCAACATCCATTGTACAGTAAAATGCTCAACCAGTTATTTACCTCATGCAGTAAAATACTGGACCAGAGTTATCACCCTGTTATATTCCCACATGTAGCAAACCACTGAACCAGTTTTACTGCCGTTATATTCCCTCATGTAGCAAATTGATGAACCAGTTTTACCACCTTGTTATATCCACTCATGTAGCAAATCACTGAACCAGTTTTACCACCCTGTTATACTGTGAATCATGAGAAGACTTTCCTTCTCTGTCCATTCACTGCAACTGATCCTTCACCATTCTTCCTGGACTTCATCTTTCTATTGCTGGGTTTAGGTGTTTAGAAGGTGGGTCTGAACCTGTGCAGCGCCTTACCCAGAAAATCTTCTAACTCCTTACGGTTCCTTCTTGAGGTGCAGAGTGTTTTGGATTGTTTTTATAAAAACAACAATCTGTTACAAGTATATCTGAAACCCGTGGAGATTATAAAGTGTGATAAACTTCAAGATGAGTATGAAATCGAAATAATTATTTCAAATATTTGTTTATTTATTGATCAAATATTGTTAATGGTTTCTCTACTTCATCCCTCTTCCCATTGCCGTAACAGTTTCCCTGTGCCTTTCTCTATAAATACTTTCAATGAAAATGTTCTGATGAACTCTCCTCTATGGTACATAGACTTTATGAATTTAATCCCATTACTAGATTGGCAGGAATATTTCATTATTTTACAGTTGAAATGGCTGGATATAACTGTAAGTTCTATTCTGTTTCCTTTCTTGCACTTCTCACTTGTGGGACTCTCTTCTGCTTTCTTGCTTTCCAGTCAAGTTTGATCTTCATAAATTTAAATGCAATGTCAATTGTTTTCTTAAATTCTGTTCTTTTATTGGTCTCGCTTGTTAATAATGATTTTCTTATATTCATACTCATTAAACCATTGCATGTTTGTGGCTTTGTTGCCTTCTTTGGGGTGAAAAGATTAAAAAACAAAACATAAAAAAAACACATCCGAAAATCTATTAAAAAAATTCCTACAGCTGTTAGAGAAATATAATCTTTATTTGTCATCAGAATTATTACAGCAAATTCAATTACATTAATGAAAATGGAAAGTAAATGATATTTGCATTCAATTAAAATGAAGAGAAACTAAAAACAGTCAAAAGAATTAAAAACATGTAGGTATAAACATGTGGTAAGTACAGATTTTACAAGCAATCCTATTATCACACATCACAAGTGAGAAGATGTATAACGAGTAAATGGATTCCATTTCTTGAGCCAACAGCTGAAAACTTGCTACCACTAGGACCCCATGGAATGAAAGCAGTCGACCCCTTTGAAGTGAATAAAGGTTTCAGTTCAAAATTCCAAGGCCATTTTGAAACGGTGACAGGCAATGGAAGAATGACAAAAATATTATGAACTCTACAAAATAACATCACTTGATGACTTTCAACAACAGCAACAATTAAAATGCATGTCACAATTTTTTTTTTTAATCATTTCACCCCAAGGAAGACAATAAAGCCACTAAAATGCAACAGGGTTACTGAGTGCTAGAGGATATGAGAAAAAAAGTACTATTAAGGGGAGAGAACAATAAAAGAATTGGTTGGGTTTGGTTTGTTTTACGGCACATCAACCTCAATGGGCCATTTAATGCCGACAATCTTTTTTTTTTGCTGGTAATATTTTTGTTTTGTCAAAAATCTATTTCTGTTAATATTTTTCCTCAGAAATGTATAGCTGGTAATATTTTTTAAAAAACGTATAGCTGGTAATATTTTTTCAAAAACGTATTGCTGGTAATATTTTTTATTCTTCAAAAATTTATTTCTGGCAATAATGTTTTTTTACAAAGTATTTCTGATATTAAAACCTATGTTTACACTTTTATAATGCCTTGTACCTCAGTTTCTGGGTTAACTATTTGCCCATAGCTGGGACCCTAACAGGTGTTGCCACCCTGGGTCAGGGTGGACCTGGGATCATCAGCAATTAAGAGGTGATTCCACACTCCTCAAAACCTCCTGATCAGAGGCCTTGCTGCTGGACGTCGTTTATCATCTAACCCTGGATGCAGATGTAGTTTATCATCATACCCAGGATGCCCCATTGGGCGGGGGTCTTACCCCTCTGCAGAGGTTCAGTTGGCGTATTCTACAGCCCCAGCCAACAGGGCGTAAAAGAATAAGAATTGAGAAGACAGTAAATAATGATTGGCATTAAATTTAAATTTTTTAAGATCAAAATTGACTAGAAGCAAGAAGCCACAAGAGTTCCACAAGTGAGAAGTGCAAGAAAAGAAACTGTTAGCATACAACGTATGGATGCATCTAACCATTTCAGCTGTAAAATGAAGAGACCTATCTGCCAAACTAGTACTACTATACTTAAATTCATAAAGTCTAGGTACCATAGCGGAAAGTTCATTAGAACAATTAGCATGAAAGTTGTAGACTCGTCCACAACAGCCAGTCTACCCTCCGCTGGAAATGCACTCTTCTTGTATCCATTGGTCGATCACCGTAAATCCGGTTTGCTGATTGGACGAAACTGACCAATCAGATCGCTCCCACGCGCACGATCATTTTATGCGCCATTCTTCCCGGAGCCGATACGACGTTATAAAAAGACCGGGAATCACGTGTCACGCCGAGTAGTCCCGAGCAGACCTGAGCAATCCAGATTCGAGCAGAGCAGACCCGAGCAAACCAATTTCGAACGCTCAACACATTACCAAAATGTAACGCTCAAGGAACTCCCGTCTTTGACTAACACAGTCAGACGTTAAAGAACTTTCGAACATAAAACAACTTTGCCTACCCAAAGTGAACAGAACATTCACTACTAAATAAGTAAAGAACTTTACGACACTTACGCAAGTACAATCTACAATCTACTTCTAATATGAGCTTAGGTACAAATATACCAAGTTAAGGGCACGCAACTTTTCTTGACTTAAACCAATACAACACTACTTCTAATATTGAACATCCAACAACATAAAAAAAACACTATTGTAAATATTCTTCAGTTGTATATAAATGTGTGTATTATTTCAATTTATGCTTTGCTTTGTTTGTTTCATATTTTTGAACTTTAATATTGTTGAGGATGAATGTAAAGAACACATCGATCTAACAACCTAAAAACCTTCTGATATCACTTAACACATCCTACTTATCCTCCACAAAGTATTTATAGAAAAGGCACAAGGAAGATACATTATGGTGGTGGGAAACTGATTGAAGCTGAAATGCCAGGCCAAGACTGATAACATTGCAGATTCTTCTTTGAATTTTATCAAGAATCTCTAAATATATAGCAGAAGGTCCAGACCAGATGTGGTAGTAATATTCAAAGTATGGAACATCTAAACTCAAAGAGAAAATAATGATATACTCAAAATGTTGACATTCCACACTATTTTGAATGGAAGACTTACTCTTGCTAGATTGAGCAATAAGTCATGGTTTGTGTTACATTTGGAGCAGAGTTACTAGATTAAGCAGTAAGTCAATAAATGGATTACATTTGGACCAGACTTGCTAGGGTGAGCAATAAGTCATGGTTTGTGTTACATTTGGAGCGGAGTTACTAGATTAAGCAGTAAGTCAATAAATGGATTACATTTGGACCAGACTTGCTAGGGTGAGCAATAAGTCATGGTTTGTGTTACATTTGGAGCGGAGTTACTAGATTAAGCAGTAAGTCAATAAATGGATTACATTTGGACCAGACTTGCTAGGGTGAGCAATAAGTCATGGTTTGTGTTACATTTGGAGCAGAGTTACTAGATTAAGCAGTAAGTCAATAAATGGATTACATTTGGACCAGACTTGCTAGGGTGAGCAATAAGTCATGGTTTGTGTTACATTTGGAGCGGAGTTACTAGATTAAGCAGTAAGTCAATAAATGGATTACATTTGGACCAGACTTGCTAGGGTGAGCAATAAGTCATGGTTTGTGTTACATTTGGAGCGGAGTTACTAGATTAAGCAGTAAGTCAATAAATGGATTACATTTGGACCAGACTTGCTAGGGTGAGCAATAACTCATGGTTTGTGTTACATTTGGAGCGGAGTTACTAGATTAAGCAGTAAGTCAATAAATGGATTACATTTGGACCAGACTTGCTAGGGTGAGCAATAAGTCATGGTTTGTGTTACATTTGGAGCGGAGTTACTAGATTAAGCAGTAAGTCAATAAATGGATTACATTTGGACCAGACTTGCTAGGGTGAGCAATAAGTCATGGTTTGTGTTACATTTGGAGCAGAGTTACTAGATTAAGCAGTAAGTCAATAAATGGATTACATTTGGACCAGACTTGCTAGGGTGAGCAATAAATCATGGTTTGTGTTACATTTGGAGCGGAGTTACTAGATTAAGCAGTAAGTCAATAAATGGATTACATTTGGACCAGACTTGCTAGGGTGAGCAATAAGTCATGGTTTGTGTTACATTTGGAGCGGAGTTACTAGATTAAGCAGTAAGTCAATAAATGGATTACATTTGGACCAGACTTGCTAGGGTGAGCAATAAGTCATGGTTTGTGTTACATTTGGAGCAGAGTTACTAGATTAAGCAGTAAGTCAATAAATGGATTACATTTGGACCAGACTTGCTAGGGTGAGCAATAAGTCATGGTTTGTGTTACATTTGGAGCGGAGTTACTAGATTAAGCAGTAAGTCAATAAATGGATTACATTTGGACCAGACTTGCTAGGGTGAGCAATAAGTCATGGTTTGTGTTACATTTGGAGCGGAGTTACTAGATTAAGCAGTAAGTCAATAAATGGATTACATTTGGACCAGACTTGCTAGGGTGAGCAATAAGTCATGGTTTGTGTTACATTTGGAGCGGAGTTACTAGATTAAGCAGTAAGTCAATAAATGGATTACATTTGGACCAGACTTGCTAGGGTGAGCAATAAGTCATGGTTTGTGTTACATTTGGAACAGAGTTACTAGATTAAGCAGTAAGTCAATAAATGGATTACATTTGGACCAGACTTGCTAGGGTGAGCAATAAGTCATGGTTTGTGTTACATTTGGAGCGGAGTTACTAGATTAAGCAGTAAGTCAATAAATGGATTACATTTGGACCAGACTTGCTAGGGTGAGCAATAAGTCATGGTTTGTGTTACATTTGGAGCGGAGTTACTAGATTAAGCAGTAAGTCAATAAATGGATTACATTTGGACCAGACTTGCTAGGGTGAGCAATAACTCATGGTTTGTGTTACATTTGGAGCGGAGTTACTAGATTAAGCAGTAAGTCAATAAATGGATTACATTTGGACCAGACTTGCTAGGGTGAGCAATAAGTCATGGTTTGTGTTACATTTGGAGCGGAGTTACTAGATTAAGCAGTAAGTCAATAAATGGATTACATTTGGACCAGACTTGCTAGGGTGAGCAATAAGTCATGGTTTGTGTTACATTTGGAGCGGAGTTACTAGATTAAGCAGTAAGTCAATAAATGGATTACATTTGGACCAGACTTGCTAGGGTGAGCAATAAGTCATGGTTTGTGTTACATTTGGAGCGGAGTTACTAGATTAAGCAGTAAGTCAATAAATGGATTACATTTGGACCAGACTTGCTAGGGTGAGCAATAAGTCATGGTTTGTGTTACATTTGGAGCGGAGTTACTAGATTAAGCAGTAAGTCAATAAATGGATTACATTTGGACCAGACTTGCTAGGGTGAGCAATAAGTCATGGTTTGTGTTACATTTGGAGCAGAGTTACTAGATTAAGCAGTAAGTCAATAAATGGATTACATTTGGACCAGACTTGCTAGGGTGAGCAATAAGTCATGGTTTGTGTTAAATTTGGAGCGGAGTTACTAGATTAAGCAGTAAGTCAATAAATGGATTACATTTGGACCAGACTTCCTAGGGTGAGCAATAAGTCATGGTTTGTGTTACATTTGGAGCGGAGTTACTAGATTAAGCAGTAAGTCAATAAATGGATTACATTTGGACCAGACTTGCTAGGGTGAGCAATAAGTCATGGTTTGTGTTACATTTGGAGCAGAGTTACTAGATTAAGCAGTAAGTCAATAAATGGATTACATTTGGACCAGACTTGCTAGGGTGAGCAATAAGTCATGGTTTGTGTTACATTTGGAGCGGAGTTACTAGATTAAGCAGTAAGTCAATAAATGGATTACATTTGGACCAGACTTGCTAGGGTGAGCAATAAGTCATGGTTTGTGTTACATTTGGAGCGGAGTTACTAGATTAAGCAGTAAGTCAATAAATGGATTACATTTGGACCAGACTTGCTAGGGTGAGCAATAAGTCATGGTTTGTGTTACATTTGGAGCGGAGTTACTAGATTAAGCAGTAAGTCAATAAATGGATTACATTTGGACCAGACTTGCTAGGGTGAGCAATAAGTCATGGTTTGTGTTACATTTGGAGCAGAGTTACTAGATTAAGCAGTAAGTCAATAAATGGATTACATTTGGACCAGACTTGCTAGGGTGAGCAATAAGTCATGGTTTGTGTTACATTTGGAGCGGAGTTACTAGATTAAGCAGTAAGTCAATAAATGGATTACATTTGGACCAGACTTGCTAGGGTGATCAATAAGTCATGGTTTGTGTTACATTTGGAGTGGAGTTACTAGATTAAGCAGTAAGTCAATAAATGGATTACATTTGGACCAGACTTGCTAGGGTGAGCAATCAGTCATGGTTTGTGTTACATTTGGAGCGGAGTTACTAGATTAAGCAGTAAGTCAATAAATGGATTACATTTGGACCAGACTTGCTAGGGTGAGCAATAAGTCATGGTTTGTGTTACATTTGGAGCGGAGTTACTAGATTAAGCAGTAAGTCAATAAATGGATTACATTTGGACCAGACTTGCTAGGGTGAGCAATAAGTCATGGTTTGTGTTACATTTGGAGCGGAGTTACTAGATTAAGCAGTAAGTCAATAAATGGATTACATTTGGACCAGACTTGCTAGGGTGAGCAATAAGTCATGGTTTGTGTTACATTTGGAGCGGAGTTACTAGATTAAGCAGTAAGTCAATAAATGGATTACATTTGGACCAGACTTGCTAGGGTGAGCAATAAGTCATGGTTTGTGTTACATTTGGAGCAGAGTTACTAGATTAAGCAGTAAGTCAATAAATGGATTACATTTGGACCAGACTTGCTAGGGTGAGCAATAAGTCATGGTTTGTGTTACATTTGGAGCGGAGTTACTAGATTAAGCAGTAAGTCAATAAATGGATTACATTTGGACCAGACTTGCTAGGGTGAGCAATAAGTCATGGTTTGTGTTACATTTGGAGCGGAGTTACTAGATTAAGCAGTAAGTCAATAAATGGATTACATTTGGACCAGACTTGCTAGGGTGAGCAATAAGTCATGGTTTGTGTTACATTTGGAGCGGAGTTACTAGATTAAGCAGTAAGTCAATAAATGGATTACATTTGGACCAGACTTGCTAGGGTGAGCAATAAGTCATGGTTTGTGTTACATTTGGAGCGGAGTTACTAGATTAAGCAGTAAGTCAATAAATGGATTACATTTGGACCAGACTTGCTAGGGTGAGCAATAAGTCATGGTTTGTGTTACATTTGGAGCGGAGTTACTAGATTAAGCAGTAAGTCAATAAATGGATTACATTTGAACCAGACTTGCTAGGGTGAGCAATAAGTCATGGTTTGTGTTACATTTGGAGCGGAGTTACTAGATTAAGCAGTAAGTCAATAAATGGATTACATTTGGACCAGACTTGCTAGGGTGAGCAATAAGTCATGGTTTGTGTTACATTTGGAGCGGAGTTACTAGATTAAGCAGTAAGTCAATAAATGGATTACATTTGGACCAGACTTGCTAGGGTGAGCAATAAGTCATGGTTTGTGTTACATTTGGAGCGGAGTTACTAGATTAAGCAGTAAGTCAATAAATGGATTACATTTGGACCAGACTTGCTAGGGTGAGCAATAAGTCATGGTTTGTGTTACATTTGGAGCGGAGTTACTAGATTAAGCAGTAAGTCAATAAATGGATTACATTTGGACCAGACTTGCTAGGGTGAGCAATAAGTCATGGTTTGTGTTACATTTGGAGCAGAGTTACTAGATTAAGCAGTAAGTCAATAAATGGATTACATTTGGACCAGACTTGCTAGGGTGAGCAATAAGTCATGGTTTGTGTTACATTTGGAGCGGAGTTACTAGATTAAGCAGTAAGTCAATAAATGGATTACATTTGGACCAGACTTGCTAGGGTGAGCAATAAGTCATGGTTTGTGTTACATTTGGAGCGGAGTTACTAGATTAAGCAGTAAGTCAATAAATGGATTACATTTGGACCAGACTTGCTAGGGTGAGCAATAAGTCATGGTTTGTGTTACATTTGGAGCGGAGTTACTAGATTAAGCAGTAAGTCAATAAATGGATTACATTTGGACCAGACTTGCTAGGGTGAGCAATAAGTCATGGTTTGTGTTACATTTGGAGCAGAGTTACTAGATTAAGCAGTAAGTCAATAAATGGATTACATTTGGACCAGACTTGCTAGGGTGAGCAATAAGTCATGGTTTGTGTTACATTTGGAGCGGAGTTACTAGATTAAGCAGTAAGTCAATAAATGGATTACATTTGGACCAGACTTGCTAGGGTGAGCAATAAGTCATGGTTTGTGTTACATTTGGAGCGGAGTTACTAGATTAAGCAGTAAGTCAATAAATGGATTACATTTGGACCAGACTTGCTAGGGTGAGCAATAACTCATGGTTTGTGTTACATTTGGAGCGGAGTTACTAGATTAAGCAGTAAGTCAATAAATGGATTACATTTGGACCAGACTTGCTAGGGTGAGCAATAAGTCATGGTTTGTGTTACATTTGGAGCGGAGTTACTAGATTAAGCAGTAAGTCAATAAATGGATTACATTTGGACCAGACTTGCTAGGGTGAGCAATAAGTCATGGTTTGTGTTACATTTGGAGCAGAGTTACTAGATTAAGCAGTAAGTCAATAAATGGATTACATTTGGACCAGACTTGCTAGGGTGAGCAATAAGTCATGGTTTGTGTTAAATTTGGAGCGGAGTTACTAGATTAAGCAGTAAGTCAATAAATGGATTACATTTGGACCAGACTTGCTAGGGTGAGCAATAAGTCATGGTTTGTGTTACATTTGGAGCGGAGTTACTAGATTAAGCAGTAAGTCAATAAATGGATTACATTTGGACCAGAATTGCTAGGGTGAGCAATAAGTCATGGTTTGTGTTACATTTGGAGCAGAGTTACTAGATTAAGCAGTAAGTCAATAAATGGATTACATTTGGACCAGACTTGCTAGGGTGAGCAATAAGTCATGGTTTGTGTTACATTTGGAGCGGAGTTACTAGATTAAGCAGTAAGTCAATAAATGGATTACATTTGGACCAGACTTGCTAGGGTGAGCAATAAGTCATGGTTTGTGTTACATTTGGAGCGGAGTTACTAGATTAAGCAGTAAGTCAATAAATGGATTACATTTGGACCAGACTTGCTAGGGTGAGCAATAAGTCATGGTTTGTGTTACATTTGGAGCGGAGTTACTAGATTAAGCAGTAAGTCAATAAATGGATTACATTTGGACCAGACTTGCTAGGGTGAGCAATAAGTCATGGTTTGTGTTACATTTGGAGCGGAGTTACTAGATTAAGCAGTAAGTCAATAAATGGATTACATTTGGACCAGACTTGCTAGGGTGAGCAATAAGTCATGGTTTGTGTTACATTTGGAGCAGAGTTACTAGATTAAGCAGTAAGTCAATAAATGGATTACATTTGGACCAGACTTGCTAGGGTGAGCAATAAGTCATGGTTTGTGTTACATTTGGAGCGGAGTTACTAGATTAAGCAGTAAGTCAATAAATGGATTACATTTGGACCAGACTTGCTAGGGTGATCAATAAGTCATGGTTTGTGTTACATTTGGAGTGGAGTTACTAGATTAAGCAGTAAGTCAATAAATGGATTACATTTGGACCAGACTTGCTAGGGTGAGCAATCAGTCATGGTTTGTGTTACATTTGGAGCGGAGTTACTAGATTAAGCAGTAAGTCAATAAATGGATTACATTTGGACCAGACTTGCTAGGGTGAGCAATAAGTCATGGTTTGTGTTACATTTGGAGCGGAGTTACTAGATTAAGCAGTAAGTCAATAAATGGATTACATTTGGACCAGACTTGCTAGGGTGAGCAATAAGTCATGGTTTGTGTTACATTTGGAGCGGAGTTACTAGATTAAGCAGTAAGTCAATAAATGGATTACATTTGGACCAGACTTGCTAGGGTGAGCAATAAGTCATGGTTTGTGTTACATTTGGAGCGGAGTTACTAGATTAAGCAGTAAGTCAATAAATGGATTACATTTGGACCAGACTTGCTAGGGTGAGCAATAAGTCATGGTTTGTATTACATTTGGAGCGGAGTTACTAGATTAAGCAGTAAGTCAATAAATGGATTACATTTGGACCAGACTTGCTAGGGTGAGCAATAAGTCATGGTTTGTGTTACATTTGGAGCAGAGTTACTAGATTAAGCAGTAAGTCAATAAATGGATTACATTTGGACCAGACTTGCTAGGGTGAGCAATAAGTCATGGTTTGTGTTACATTTGGAGCGGAGTTACTAGATTAAGCAGTAAGTCAATAAATGGATTACATTTGGACCAGACTTGCTAGGGTGAGCAATAAGTCATGGTTTGTGTTACATTTGGAGCAGAGTTACTAGATTAAGCAGTAAGTCAATAAATGGATTACATTTGGACCAGACTTGCTAGGGTGAGCAATAAGTCATGGTTTGTGTTACATTTGGAGCGGAGTTACTAGATTAAGCAGTAAGTCAATAAATGGATTACATTTGGACCAGACTTGCTAGGGTGAGCAATAAGTCATGGTTTGTGTTACATTTGGAGCGGAGTTACTAGATTAAGCAGTAAGTCAATAAATGGATTACATTTGGACCAGACTTGCTAGGGTGAGCAATAAGTCATGGTTTGTGTTACATTTGGAGCGGAGTTACTAGATTAAGCAGTAAGTCAATAAATGGATTACATTTGGACCAGACTTGCTAGGGTGAGCAATAAGTCATGGTTTGTGTTACATTTGGAGCGGAGTTACTAGATTAAGCAGTAAGTCAATAAATGGATTACATTTGGACCAGACTTGCTAGGGTGAGCAATAAGTCATGGTTTGTGTTACATTTGGAGCGGAGTTACTAGATTAAGCAGTAAGTCAATAAATGGATTACATTTGAACCAGACTTGCTAGGGTGAGCAATAAGTCATGGTTTGTGTTACATTTGGAGCGGAGTTACTAGATTAAGCAGTAAGTCAATAAATGGATTACATTTGGACCAGACTTGCTAGGGTGAGCAATAAGTCATGGTTTGTGTTACATTTGGAGCGGAGTTACTAGATTAAGCAGTAAGTCAATAAATGGATTACATTTGGACCAGACTTGCTAGGGTGAGCAATAAGTCATGGTTTGTGTTACATTTGGAGCGGAGTTACTAGATTAAGCAGTAAGTCAATAAATGGATTACATTTGGACCAGACTTGCTAGGGTGAGCAATAAGTCATGGTTTGTGTTACATTTGGAGCGGAGTTACTAGATTAAGCAGTAAGTCAATAAATGGATTACATTTGGACCAGACTTGCTAGGGTGAGCAATAAGTCATGGTTTGTGTTACATTTGGAGCAGAGTTACTAGATTAAGCAGTAAGTCAATAAATGGATTACATTTGGACCAGACTTGCTAGGGTGAGCAATAAGTCATGGTTTGTGTTACATTTGGAGCGGAGTTACAAGATTAAGCAGTAAGTCAATAAATGGATTACATTTGGACCAGACTTGCTAGGGTGAGCAATAAGTCATGGTTTGTGTTACATTTGGAGCGGAGTTACTAGATTAAGCAGTAAGTCAATAAATGGATTACATTTGGACCAGACTTGCTAGGGTGAGCAATAAGTCATGGTTTGTGTTACATTTGGAGCGGAGTTACTAGATTAAGCAGTAAGTCAATAAATGGATTACATTTGGACCAGACTTGCTAGGGTGAGCAATAAGTCATGGTTTGTGTTACATTTGGAGCGGAGTTACTAGATTAAGCAGTAAGTCAATAAATGGATTACATTTGGACCAGACTTGCTAGGGTGAGCAATAAGTCATGGTTTGTGTTACATTTGGAGCAGAGTTACTAGATTAAGCAGTAAGTCAATAAATGGATTACATTTGGACCAGACTTGCTAGGGTGAGCAATAAGTCATGGTTTGTGTTACATTTGGAGCGGAGTTACTAGATTAAGCAGTAAGTCAATAAATGGATTACATTTGGACCAGACTTGCTAGGGTGAGCAATAAGTCATGGTTTGTGTTACATTTGGAGTGGAGTTACTAGATTAAGCAGTAAGTCAATAAATGGATTACATTTGGACCAGACTTGCTAGGGTGAGCAATCAGTCATGGTTTGTGTTACATTTGGAGCGGAGTTACTAGATTAAGCAGTAAGTCAATAAATGGATTACATTTGGACCAGACTTGCTAGGGTGAGCAATAAGTCATGGTTTGTGTTACATTTGGAGCGGAGTTACTAGATTAAGCAGTAAGTCAATAAATGGATTACATTTGGACCAGACTTGCTAGGGTGAGCAATAAGTCATGGTTTGTGTTACATTTGGAGCGGAGTTACTAGATTAAGCAGTAAGTCAATAAATGGATTACATTTGGACCAGACTTGCTAGGGTGAGCAATAAGTCATGGTTTGTGTTACATTTGGAGCGGAGTTACTAGATTAAGCAGTAAGTCAATAAATGGATTACATTTGGACCAGACTTGCTAGGGTGAGCAATAAGTCATGGTTTGTATTACATTTGGAGCGGAGTTACTAGATTAAGCAGTAAGTCAATAAATGGATTACATTTGGACCAGACTTGCTAGGGTGAGCAATAAGTCATGGTTTGTGTTACATTTGGAGCAGAGTTACTAGATTAAGCAGTAAGTCAATAAATGGATTACATTTGGACCAGACTTGCTAGGGTGAGCAATAAGTCATGGTTTGTGTTACATTTGGAGCGGAGTTACTAGATTAAGCAGTAAGTCAATAAATGGATTACATTTGGACCAGACTTGCTAGGGTGAGCAATAAGTCATGGTTTGTGTTACATTTGGAGCAGAGTTACTAGATTAAGCAGTAAGTCAATAAATGGATTACATTTGGACCAGACTTGCTAGGGTGAGCAATAAGTCATGGTTTGTGTTACATTTGGAGCGGAGTTACTAGATTAAGCAGTAAGTCAATAAATGGATTACATTTGGACCAGACTTGCTAGGGTGAGCAATAAGTCATGGTTTGTGTTACATTTGGAGCGGAGTTACTAGATTAAGCAGTAAGTCAATAAATGGATTACATTTGGACCAGACTTGCTAGGGTGAGCAATAAGTCATGGTTTGTGTTACATTTGGAGCGGAGTTACTAGATTAAGCAGTAAGTCAATAAATGGATTACATTTGGACCAGACTTGCTAGGGTGAGCAATAAGTCATGGTTTGTGTTACATTTGGAGCGGAGTTACTAGATTAAGCAGTAAGTCAATAAATGGATTACATTTGGACCAGACTTGCTAGGGTGAGCAATAAGTCATGGTTTGTGTTACATTTGGAGCGGAGTTACTAGATTAAGCAGTAAGTCAATAAATGGATTACATTTGAACCAGACTTCCTAGGGTGAGCAATAAGTCATGGTTTGTGTTACATTTGGAGCGGAGTTACTAGATTAAGCAGTAAGTCAATAAATGGATTACATTTGGACCAGACTTGCTAGGGTGAGCAATAAGTCATGGTTTGTGTTACATTTGGAGCGGAGTTACTAGATTAAGCAGTAAGTCAATAAATGGATTACATTTGGACCAGACTTGCTAGGGAGAGCAATAAGTCATGGTTTGTGTTACATTTGGAGCGGAGTTACTAGATTAAGCAGTAAGTCAATAAATGGATTACATTTGGACCAGACTTGCTAGGGTGAGCAATAAGTCATGGTTTGTGTTACATTTGGAGTGGAGTTACTAGATTAAGCAGTAAGTCAATAAATGGATTACATTTGGACCAGACTTGCTAGGGTGAGCAATAAGTCATGGTTTGTGTTACATTTGGAGCGGAGTTACTAGATTAAGCAGTAAGTCAATAAATGGATTACATTTGGACCAGACTTGCTAGGGTGAGCAATAAGTCATGGTTTGTGTTACATTTGGAGCGGAGTTACTAGATTAAGCAGTAAGTCAATAAATGGATTACATTTGGACCAGACTTGCTAGGGTGAGCAATAAGTCATGGTTTGTGTTACATTTGGAGCGGAGTTACTAGATTAAGCAGTAAGTCAATAAATGGATTACATTTGGACCAGACTTGCTAGGGTGAGCAATATGTCATGAACTGATTGAAACCAAACCAAACAAATCAGTCGGAGATGTTAGAGTTAAAGAGGCTGAACGAGGCCTTAAAATGAACCTGAAACCCAATGCGAAAGAGGAATTTTTTCTTTTTATTTGGCATAAAATATCAAAGAAAGCTAAAATTTCAGGTCTAATTCCAAGAATTCGAACTATAAATAATAAACTTATTCTTTGGATATATTGGTTTATATCCTGACATTTGAGTTGATTTGTTCTACAGCATTTTTTTTCACATGTTCAATACATCGGAAATATACCAGGCTTACAAACACATGACTTTGAAACACAGGTTCCTGTAAGATCACTGAAGTTAAACAACGTCAAGCCTGGTCAGTACCTAGGTGGGTGACTGCTTGGGAATAGAAAGTGCTGTAAGGTTGGATGTGCAGGTGGTGTAATGGATAATGGTTCAGAATTGTAAATCGGAGAGCCAGGTTCCAATTCCCATTAAGTTCATTATATTCACTTACAAGCAAATTTCATTGGGAAAAATATGAATCCACCTCTTCTTCCCCTAGCTATATTAATTAAACTTGTATCACTAAACCATTATTACTGAAAAAAAAAAAAAAAAAAAAAAAAATATTCTCAGAATCTAAAAAACTATTTTCTTGCTTTAAATAACCTGCAAAGGGTTGATAAGACATAGAAAACCCTAACTCTTTGGGTCCTGTCACTGGATCTAACACCACAAAAATCTCCTGAGCTGACCAAGCATAGAAATAAATACAATATGGGAACCAGTAATAAGGAGTGTCAGAGAAAAGCAATAATAACAACAAAAACTGCAATATGAGCTCTGGTAAAAACATGATTGATAACAGCAGAAATTGCAATATGAGCACTAGTAAAAAATGGTTGCTGAAGACATTAGGTGTATAATACCAAGAAATTCATACACAGATATCCTCAATGGCACAGTGGATAAAGGCGTTGGTTAGATCCAGTGACAGGACCCAAAGAGTTATGAGTTCAATACCTGGTTAAAGCAGTGGAGAACTTGGAGAGGTGAATTAACAGGAGATAACTGATAACTGACATCCATTAAACATGGCACTAGAATGGTGTACACCAGTGAGCAAAAAGGGTTCAGTTTGACATTCCAACCACCTGAAGAAGGCTGGAGTGTACAACCGAAACGTTGTAATAAATATGGCAACAAAGATGAGGACAATTATACTTATTCTGTAATGCGAGACTTTGTAAATCACAAATACAATAAAAGTAACACCTTCAAACAATACTCAGCCAGATGTTGCTAATTCCCATATACAAAATCCAGAGACAAATATACAATGTGATAGATCCCAGTCTGGCATCTCGTCTACAGTCGCTTTTTCGCAGACTGTGCCATGGCTTCCCTCTGTCTCTTCTACAAGTATTTTCATGGCAACTGTTCCAACAAGTTGCTTTCACTGGTACCTAGACTGCATGAATTTAAGCAAGCTACTAGGTTGGCATCTCAATCTCACCCTTTCACTGTCAAAAGAGTTAAATGTAACCGTCTCTTCTACTCAAACAGCTTCTTCTCTCGCACTTCCCATCTGTTGAACTCCCTTCCCCTTGCTTGCTTCCCCAGTGACTATAATATTCAAATGTAATGTCTATCAACATCTGATACCCTGAGCTTGTTCCCTGTTCTTCTCTGTATCCTTTCCTCCAACACACTTTACTCTTGTTCTCAATCCTCTGTAACCCCTTGCATGCTAGTGGCACTCCCACCTTGCTTGGGGTGAATTGCTTAATATATATATATATATATATATATATATATATATATATCTCTTTACCCGTCATGTGAATTCCTTATTTCAAGATGAGGTTGATTTTGCTGGCTCTTTGGTAATCTGTGGTCAAATGCAAATGTTGGCAGCAATACTTTATTCTTACATGACAACTTAACATCCAAAATGCAAAGTCAATCGCTATCAACTGTCTTCTGGATTCCTCTTCTATTGTTCACTCTGAATTATTCTTTCACACTCAGTAACCCTTTGTGTCTTAGTGACTTTATTGCCTTGCTTGGAATGAAATCATACAAAAAAAAATAAGGTAGTTGAAATTTCTAGGGTACATAATGAAGAAAGAAGGCTTGGAGAATTTGACACTCACAGGAGAGATTGAAGGCAAGAGGCTCAGAGGAAAGAAATGAATAATCTATTTAGAAGGTTATATAAATGGTTTGTAAAACAGGAATTAGGAAGGAGAGCATAGAGATAAACTTTACTAAGAGATAGCAAAGACAGAAAACTGTGGAAAGCCATGACTGCTCATGACCTGAACTGACAAAACACATTGAAAAAGAAAAAGAATCTTTGTCAAATATTCATTTTGTTTATCTTTTCAAATCAAAATGTGTCCAATTACAAAAATCAAACATTTGAAGACGATATAAAGTAACAAATGGCAAACTGGATTTATTTGAAAAGAACAGATCAGAAAGAAATGAAAGAGTGAACAGCATTTGATTTGCTGTTCGTTCAGTTTGTTTTTTCCTTGTTCTTCTTCTTCTTGCAAAGAAGCTGCAGACATTTTCTAAATAAAAAGACAAGCCCGAGGAGCACAACTGTTACGATGGCAAATAGAAAGAGCCAGACATCTCCCATTAGCAGCTGGAAAGCCGAGAGCTTGTTTTGATTGGAACGAAGATGCTGGCTGCCATATTTCAAAATATATTCCACTGAAGAAGCAGCGCGCTTGGACGGTGTTTCGGGACGTGAGTGGAAGATTCTAGAAAGGTGGCTAATATTTTTCTTATATGTTGGATTCTCAAGGAGATCTCTGATTGTATTCGAGATGACTTCTTCTGTCAAAGTGGTAATCTCTAAGGCTCGACCAATATGAAAATGGTCGAGTTTCTTAGCATTGTATAATTGATCACCAGCAAGTGGAAGACACAATAAGGGAACGGCATTGTACAAACTTTCAAACATGCCGTTATTTCCACAATGATAGATGATCAGTTTGGTATTGGGATGGCCCAGAGCGTCATTTTGAGGTAACCATGATTGCATCCAGATATTATTGATCCGTTTTTCATCGTCGTTTTTCCAGAAGACTCTTTGCTTAAGCTTTGGGAAAAGAGATAGAAATAAATTTTTGGTCTGTGTATTGGGCTTGAAAGATGAACCAAAAGACATCACAATCACTCCGTGAGGGGCTTCATCAAAGAACCTCTTTATTTCTTCTGGTAGTGGGCTGGGGGCTTTTGTTGTAAGCCCTCCAACCTGGATAAAATTGGGCATGGTAGGTTTTGGAAAATTTAAAACAAAATCAGAATTCTCCAGAAAGATTTCAGACTTTTTTGGCAGGTCTTCAACTTCTGGAAAAGAAAGCTTTGGTACCGCGCTGGAAATGTCATAGGGACTAAAAACATGACGGAGCAAAATCGTAGATATAAAATGATATAGGAAATTTTTAACACATTGAGGAAATGACATTTCAGTTCCGTAAGGCAAAAGTATAAACGGAACAAAATTTGTTGAGACTGGATGACCAACCTCGAGTTGTATCATTGCAGTGCCGACACTTGCATATGGAATCTTGAGGTTGTATGGGATTAGGTAAAGGCATTTCATAAAAATAGCAAAGCTCACAATGGCAAAGTCAAATTTTTCTGCTTGTAACTTTTTAAATGCTTCTGCATCGTTCACTTGTGCACAGGACATTTTCCGCATATTTCCTATTTTTGAGATTATATTGATTTTGCTTTCAAAAACTTCATCGTTGAATTGATTGATAATAGAGGAGAAAAGGGCAGTTGCATTTTTTCCATATCTGATGATTGGTAATTTGGTTACAGATTTTCTTGTGTCATAGTCAGTTGGCAAATAAAAAGTCACATTGTGGCCCCTGTTAAAAAGTTCCTGAGCAACAGAATGGATCTCTGCGACCATGCTGTAATGAGGTACGGGGATGGCTAAAATGTTGGCACTTTTTACTTTGTGAAGCTGAAAACAGAACAAGAAGCCAACAATTGCCATCCAAGGAAGTGAAGTCACCATCATGAAGTTTTATCTGCAATGAGAGAAATTTGTTGTTGTGTTTATGTTTTCTGTAAGTAAATCTTGGCATATGCCAGTTTATAAAACAAAGTAATGATCTGTAGCAAAGTTTAACATAGGACCAGGTTAAAAAAAATAAATATGTTTTTTTGTTACTGTCTACTACCTTCGTAACTTTTCATTGTTTTAGAAAGCTATTTGTATATTTGTAGCAAATTCTAGTGACATCATACCATTTGAAGCTGACTTTATACATTTTTTTTCTTGACAAAAGACAACAAAGATGTTAAACACTTTATTTATTCTTGGGTTTATTTACAATAATATGAACTACAGATGTGAGAATAATGATAATTTTTTTTTTTACACGAGCATGCAATTTAATTCATGAAACAAATTATTTATAAGAATAATTTTATGATCATAAAAATATTATAATTCACAATAGGATTAATTTTATATTTAATACAACATTATAAAAATATATGAACAATGTGGAAATATTTAGCATTTACCACATTATAAAGATGGCTTTGTTGTATTTATTAAAATTCTAACAAAAGTCTTTTAAAACTATAAAAATGGCTGACGGAATAAATTCAGATTAATGCTGGTGTAAAGAGAAAAGAAATGTTTCTTTGACATGATTTTTTGTGGGTAAACATGTTCAACATTGCGAAATATTCACTCAAACAATTATTAAACATTTTATAAAAAAGTTAACTGCTTCACATTTTCTTTTAAAAACCAAAGAAAATATGTGAAATTTGTTAATATATTCCAGAAATTAATTTTGGTCCAAATAAATCAATTCAATTTTCCTTTTTTATCTGAAAAACGGTTTTTATTTATCAAGTAAATTTTTTAAAATATCAACTATTATACTGTTTATATAAATAAAGAATTCTTATATAATCTCTTCTCAATCTGACCTGGCATCTCAGTTTCAATCAGTTTCCCATTGCCATAATGTAGCTTTCTTGTGCCTTTTCTTTAGATATTTTCATGATAATTGTTCTGATGAGCTTTCCTCTTTGCTAAATATTCATTGGAATTTCATTTTTAAATGTTGTTATTTTAATCCCCACCCCAGACATAATGTACATATGGGAACTAGTTAGAACTTCATAGAGACTTTGACGTATTATGGTGGCTTTCATAAGAATGGTAAGTAAAAATGTGTTTTTATGATGTAAGAAATCCTGGGATATGTTTGGATCAGTTATCATGACTAAGTTTCAGATGAGACAGATTGAAGACCAGCCTTCCTCTATCCCCCCATGACCTTGTGCCACATTTTTGTATTAAAACAAAAAAAATATTGCTTTCTTCTTTTGTATATTGAATTTATGAATTTAAGTTTACTACTTGATTGGCGAGAAGGAATCATCATTTTACAGTTGAAATTATTTATAAAATAAATTATTTATTTACAAGATTATAAAAATACTATTATAATTCATTATAAGAATAATTTCATATTTACACAATTATAAAAAATATGTGAACAAACTGCTAAAATATTTATTATTTATCCCATTATAAGGATGGTTTTCATGAAAATCCTCGAAGTAATATTTAAATGGTAATAAAAATTACTACGGAAATGTAAGGTAATCGTGGAGTGAAGAGAAACAAAATGTCCTTTTTAAACTGTTTTCTTTTTGCCTGGTCCTAAGTTAAATTTTCCTCAAACTTTTATTGAAAGCGAAAATGAGACCTTGGTAAATAAAGCTGTTCACATAGAAGGTAAAAGAATGAAAGTCATCTCAGTACCAAAAAATAAAGGCAATAAATTATTTTTTTCCATGATTATAAAAACATTCTTAGTGTTCTCTATAAGAATAATTTTATATTTAGAACATGATAAAAAAATAATCTATAAAAAACGATGAGGAAATATTTATTATTATAACATCTTATATGAAGAATCTTTATTCAACAGTTGTATATTAATTTACCAAATATTTCTATACATTTAAATTATTTACTAGTTTCTTAAAGAAGCCATTTATTTAACAACTAAAAAAAAATTATATACAAAATTCACAAAGCACCTAACTTGTTTAGCATTTAGTTAAATTACCTCTTAAGCCGCAACTTTTACTTACCAAGGGCCTCTACGTTTTCCAAGAAATGTGGTGATATGCAAATTAGACTCTATATCAGTTGGAAGGTTTCCACACTTGTGAGTGTAGTTATCATAATTTAATTCATCTGTGAACAAGTCCTGAAGGTTTCATTAAAATCCGATAATTACATGATTTTTGCATGAATTTCCAAATTAATGTATTTTTCACTTCAAAAAAGACGCTCAAATTTCCTATACTAATCTTTGGAGGCAAAATTTTTAACAATAATTTTCAAACGTTCTAAAAAAGATCAAAAAATATAATTTAATAATCAAAAAATTCATTGGTCTTTGCTCTTAAGGTTTATTGCCTTGCTTGGAGTGAAATCTTTAAAAAAGATGGTAGTTGAAATTTCTAGTGTACATAATGAGAAAAGAGGGCTTGGAGAATTTGACACTCACAGGAGAGATTGAAGGCAAAAGGCTCAGATGAAAGTAATGAATAATCTATTTAACGAGCTTGTGTAAATGGTTGGCAGAACAGGAATTAGGAAGGAGAGCACAAAGAAACCTTACAAAGTGATACAAAGGACAGAAAACTGTGGAAAGCCATGACTGCTCATGACCTGAACTGACAAAACACATTGAAAAAGAATCTTTGTCAAATATTCATTTTGTTTATCATTTCAAATCAAAATGTGTCCAATTACAAAAATCAAACATCTGAAGACGATATAAAGTAACAAATGGCAAACTGGATTTATTTGAAAAGAACAGATCAAAAAGAAATGAAAGAGTGAACAGCATTTGATTTGCTGTGCGTTCAGTTTGTTTTTTCCTTGTTCTTTTTCTTGCAAAGAAGCTGCAGACATTTTCTAAATAAAAAGACAAGCCCGAGGAGCACAACTGTTACGATGGCAAATAGAAAGAGCCAGATATCTCCCATTAGCAGCTGGAAAGCCGAGAGCTTGTTTTGATTGGAACGAAGATGCTGGCTGCCATATTTCAAAATATATTCCACTGAAGAAGCAGCGCGCTTGGACGGTGTTTCTGGACGTGAGTGGAAGATTCTGGAAAGGTGGCTAATATTTCTCTTATATGTTGGATCCTCAAGGAGATCTCTGATTGTATTCAAGATGACTTCTTCTGTCAAGGTGGCAATCTCTAAGGCTCGACCAATATGAAAATGGTCGAGTTTCTTAGCATTGTATAATTGGTCACCAGCAAGTGGAAGACACAATAAGGGAACGGCATTGTACAAACTTTCAAACATACCGTTATTTCCACAATGATAGATGATCAGTTTGGTATTGGGATGGCCCAGAGCGTCATTTTGAGGTAACCATGACTGCATCCAGATATTATTGATCCGTTTTTCATCGTTGTTTTTCCAGAAGACTCTTTGCTTAAGTTTTGGGAAAAGAGATAGAAATAAATTTTTGGTCTGTGTATTGGGCCTGAAAAATGAACCAAAAGACATCACGATCACTCCGTGAGGGGCTTCATCAAAGAACCTCTTTATTTCTTCTGGTAGTGGGCTGGGGGCTTTTGTTGTAAGCCCTCCAACCTGGATGAAATTGGGCATGGTAGGTTTCGGAAAATCTAAAACAAAATCAGAATTCTCCAGAAAGATTTCAGACTTTTTTGGCAGGTCTTCAGCTTCTGGAAAAGAAAGCTTTGGTACCGTGCTGGAAATGTCATAGGGACTAAAAACATGACGGAGCAAAATAGTAGATATAAAATGATATAGGAAATTGTGAACACGCTGAGAAAATGACATTTCAGTTCCGTAAGGCAAAAGTATAAACGGAACAAAATTTGTTGAGACGGGATGACCAATCTCGAGTTGTATTATTGCAGTGCTGACGCTTGCATATGGAATCTTGAGGTTGTATGGAATTAGGTAAAGGCATTTCATAAAAAAGGCAAAGCTCACAATGGCAAAGTCAAATTTTTCTGCCTGTAACTTTTTAAATGCTTCTGCATCGTTCACTTGTGCACAGGACATTTTCCGCATATTTCCTATTTTTGAGATTATAGTGATTTTGCTTTGAAAAGCTTCGTCATTCACTTGATTGACAATAGCGAACATAATGGCAGTTGTATTTTTTCCATATCTGATGATTGGTAATTTGGTTATAGATTTTCTAGTGTCATAGTCAGTTGGCAAATAAAAAGTCACATTGTGGCCCCTCTTAAAAAGTTCTTGAGCAATAGAATGGATCTCTGCGACCATGCTGTAATGAGGTACAGGGATGGCTAAAATGTTGGCACTTTTTACTTTGTGAAGCTGAAAACAGAACAAGAAGCCAACAATTGCCATCCATGGAAATGAAGTCACCATCATGAAGTTTTATCTGCAATGAGAGAAATTTGTTGTTGTGTTTATGTTTTCTGTAAGTAAATCTTGGCATATGCCAGTTTATAAAACAAAGTAATGATCTGTAGCAAAGTTTAACATAGGACCAGGTAAAAAAAAAAAAGTATGTTTTTTTGTTACTGTCTACTCCCTTCGTAACTTTTCATTGTTTTAAAAAGCTATTTTTATATTTGTAGCAAATTCTAGTGACATCATACCATTTGAAGCTGACTTTATACATTTTTTTTCTTGACAAAAGACAACAAAGATGTTAAACACTATTTATTTATTCTAGGGTTTATTTACAATAATATGAACTACAGATGTGAGAATAATGACAATTTTTTTTTTACACGAGCATGCAATTTAATTCATGAAACAAATTATTTATAAGAATAATTTTATGATCATAAAAATATTATAATTCACAATAAGATTAATTTTATATTTAATACAACATTATAAAAATATATGAACTATGTGGAAATATTTAGCATTTACCACATTATAAAGATGGCTTTGTTGTATTTATTAAAATTCTAAGAAAAGTCTTTTAAAACTATAAAAATGGCTGACGGAATAAATTCAGATTAATGCTGGTGTAAAGAGAAAAGAAATGTTTCTTTGACATGATTTTTGTGGGTAAACATGTTCAACATTGCGAAATATTCACTCAAACAATTATTAAACATTTTATAAAAAAGTTAACTGCTTCACATTTTCTTTTAAAAACCAAAGAAAATATGTGAAATTTGTTAATATATTCCAGAAATTAATTTTGGTCCAAATAAATCAATTCAATTTTCCTTTTTTATCTGAAAAATGGTTTTTATTTATCAAGTAATTTTTTTTAAAATATCATCAACTATTGTACTGTTTATATAAATAAAGAATTCTTATATAATCTCTTCTCAATCTGACCTGGCATCTCGGTTTCAATCAGTTTCCCACTGCCATAATGTAGCTTTCTTGTGCCTTATCTTTAGATATTTTTATGATAATTGTTCTGATGAGCTTTCCTCTTTGCTAAATATTCATTGGAATTTCATTTTCAAATGTTATTTTAATCCCCACCCCAGACAAAATGTACATATGGAAACTAGTTAGAACTTCATAGAGACTTTGACGTATTATGGTGGCTTTCGTAAGAATGGTAAGTAAAAATGTGTTTTTTTGATGTAAGAAATCCTGGGATATGTTTGGGTCAGTTATCATGACTAAGTTTCAGATGAGACAGATTGAAGACCAGCCTTCCTCTACCCCCCCATGACCCTGTGCCACATTTTTGTATTAAAACAAAAAAAATATTGCTTTTTTCTTTTGTATATTGAATTTATGAATTTAAGTTTACTACTTGATTGGTGAGAAGGAATCATCATTTTACAGTTGAAATTATTTATAAAATAAATTATTTATTTACAAGATTATAAAAATTACCTCTTAAGCCGCAACTTTTACTTACCAAGGGCCTCTACGTTTTCCAGGAAATGTGGTGATATGCAAATTAGACTCTATATCAGTTGGAAGGTTTCCACACTTGTGAGTGTAGTTATCATAATTTAATTCATCTGTGAAGAAGTCCTGAAGGTTTCATTAAAATCCGATAATTACATGATTTTTGCATGAATTTCCAAATTAATGTATTTTTCACTACAAAAAAGATGCTCAAATTTCCTATACAAATCTTTGGAGGCAAAATTTTTAACAATAATTTTCAAACGTTCTAAAAAAGATCAAAAAATATAATTTAATAATCAAAAAATTCATTGGTCTTTCCTCTTAATAATAAGAAAGATTCATTGCCTTGCTTGGAGTGAAATCTTTAAAAAAGATGGTAGTTGAAATTTCTAGTATACATAATGAGAAAAGAGGGCTTGGAGAATTTGACACTCACAGGAGAGATTGAAGGCAAAAGGCTCAGATGAAAGTAATGAATAATCTATTTAACGAGCTTGTGTAAATGGTTGGCAGAACAGGAATTAGGAAGGAGAGCACAAAGAAACCTTACAAAGTGATACAAAGGACAGAAAACTGTGGAAAGCCATGACTGCTCATGACCTGAACTGACAAAACACATTGAAAAAGAATCTTTGTCAAATATTCATTTTGTTTATCATTTCAAATCAAAATGTGTCCAATTACAAAAATCAAACATTTGAAGACGATATAAAGTAACAAATGGCAAACTGGATTTATTTGAAAAGAACAGATCAGAAAGAAATGAAAGAGTGAACAGCATTTGATTTGCTGTTCGTTCAGTTTGTTTTTTCCTTGTTCTTCTTCTTCTTGCAAAGAAGCTGCAGACATTTTCTAAATAAAAAGACAAGCCCGAGGAGCACAACTGTTACGATGGCAAATAGAAAGAGCCAGACATCTCCCATTAGCAGCTGGAAAGCCGAGAGCTTGTTTTGATTGGAACGAAGATGCTGGCTGCCATATTTCAAAATATATTCCACTGAAGAAGCAGCGCGCTTGGACGGTGTTTCTGGACGTGAGTGGAAGATTCTGGAAAGGTGGCTAATATTTCTCTTATATGTTGGATCCTCAAGGAGATCTCTGATTGTATTCAAGATGACTTCTTCTGTCAAAGTGGTAATCTCTAAGGCTCGACCAATATGAAAATGGTCGAGTTTCTTAGCATTGTATAATTGGTCGGCAGTAAGTGGAAGACACAATAAGGGAATGGCATTGTACAAACTTTCAAACATACCGTTATTTCCACAATGATAGATGATCAGTTTGGTATTGGGATGGCCCAGAGCGTCATTTTGAGGTAACCATGATTGCATCCAGATATTATTGATCCGTTTTTCATCGTCGTTTTTCCAGAAGACTCTTTGCTTCAGCTTTGGGAAAAGAGATAGAAATAAATTTTTGGTCTGTGTATTGGGCCTGAAAAATGAACCAAAAGACATCACGATCACTCCGTGAGGGGCTTCATCAAAGAACCTCTTTATTTCTTCTGGTAGTGGGCTGGGGGCTTTTGTTGTAAGCCCTCCAACCTGGATGAAATTGGGCATGGTAGGTTTCGGAAAATCTAAAACAAAATCAGAATTCTCCAGAAAGATTTCAGACTTTTTTGGCAGGTCTTCAGCTTCTGGAAAAGAAAGCTTTGGTACCGCGCTGGAAATGTCATAGGGACTAAAAACATGACGGAGCAAAATCGTAGATATAAAATGATATAGGAAATTGTGAACACGCTGAGAAAATGACATTTCAGTTCCATAAGGCAAAAGCATAAACGGAACAAAATTTGTTGAGACTGGATGACCAACCTCGAGTTGTATCATTGCAGTGCTGACACTTACATATGGAATCTTGAGGTTGTATGGAATGAGGTAAAGGCATTTCATAAAAATAGCAAAGTTCACAATGGCAAAGTCAAATTTTTCTGCCTGTAACTTTTTAAATGCTTCTGCATCGTTTACTTGAAGACAGGACATTTTCCGCATATTTCCTATTTTTGAGACTATATTGATTTTGCTTTGAAAAACTTCATCGTTGAATTTATTGATAACAGAGAACATAATGGCAGTTGTATTTTTTCCATATCTGATGATTGGTAATTTGGTTATAGATTTTCTCGTGTCATAGTCAGTTGGCAAATAAAAAGTCACATTGTGGCCCCTCTTAAAAAGTTCCTGAGCAACAGAATGGATCTCTGCGATCGTGCTGTAATGAGGTACGGGGATGGCTAAAATGTTGGCACTTTTTACTTTGTGAAGCTGAAAACCGAACAAGAAGCCAACAATTGCCATCCATGGAAATGAAGTCACCATCATGACGTTTTATCTGCAATGAGAGAAATTTGTTGTTGTGTTTATGTTTTCTGTAAGTAAATCTTGGCATATGCCAGTTTATAAAACAAGGTAATGATCTGTAGCAAAGTTTAACATAGGACCACGTGAAAAAAAAAAATATGTTTTTTTGTTACTGTCTACTACCTTCATAACTTTTCATTGTTTGAAAAAGCTATTTGTATATTTGTAGCAAATTCTAGTGACATCATACTATTGAAGCTGACTTTATACATTTTTTTTCTTGACAAAAGACAACAAAGATGTTAAACACTATTTATTTATTATAGGGTTTATTTACAATAATATGAAGTACAGATGTGAGAATAATAACAAGTTTTTTTTTTACACGAGCATGCAATTTAATCTATGAATCAAATTATTTAGCTTTCTTAGCCTTTTTTTTAGATATTTTCATGATAATTGTTCTGATGAGCTTTCCTCTTTGCTAAATATTCATTGGAGTTTCATTTTTAAATGTTGTTATTTTAATCCCCACCCCAGACAAAATGTACATATGGGAACTAGTTAGAACTTCATAGAGACTTTGACATATTATGGTGGCTTTCATAAGAATGGTAAGTAAAAATGTGTTTTTTTGATGTAAGAAATCCTGGGATATGTTTGGGTCAGTTATCATGACTAAGTTTCAGATGAGACAGATTGAAGACCAGCCTTCCTCTATCCCCCCATGACCTTGTGCCACATTTTTGTATTAAAACAAAAAAAATATTGCTTTCTTCTTTTGTATATTGAGTTTATGAATTTAAGTTTACTACTTGATTGGTGAGAAGGAATCATCATTTTACAGTTGAAATTATTTATAAAATAAATTATTTATTTACAAGATTATAAAAATACTATTATAGTTCATTATAAGAATAATTTCATATTTACACAATTATAAAAAATATGTGAACAAACTGCTAAAATATTTATTATTTATCCCATTATAAGGATGGTTTTCATGAAAATCCTCGAAGTAATATTTAAATGGTAATAAAAATTACTACGGAAATGTAAGGTAATCGTGGAGTGAAGAGAAACAAAATGTCCTTTTTACACTGTTTTCTTTTTGCCTGGTCCTAAGTTAAATTTTCCTCAAACTTTTATTGAAAGCGAAAATGAGACCTTGGTAAATAAAGCTGTTCACATAGAAGGTAAAAGAATGAAAGTCATCTCGGTAGCAAAAAATAAAGACGCTAATTTATTTTTTTTTTTTGGGAACGTCATTGGAATCTTGATGAGATTAATGTTAGAAATGAAAAAAAGGTTTAAAATAACGATCTGTTTTAAGAATGACGAATGCCACAGACATTTTGGAGCCTAATACGTAATTCATTTAAACTTAATTTTTTGTTATATTCAGTCTGGTCTCTGGCTCCATGACTTCGAATAATACTAACAAAAAATTGCTTAGGACAAATTTTTCTCTCCTTTTTACAAATATTAAAAGAATTTATATCTGCAAAAATGTTAGAAAATTGCCAAAAATTCATTCATTAAAAAAATAGTTTCACGGCCCGTCCCTAAAATTTAATTAGTTTGATAATAAATCCACCACTGATAAGTGCTCCAGCATCATCTCCAAACTCAAAAGGGGAGAATGGTCATTTATGGGTTCTAGCTGGAAACCTATAATTAATAGTGAACTTTCATAAGCCTATAATCAATACAAGATTTTATTTTAATTCTTATAATTAATACCAGATTTTACAGAGGGCAATAATGAATTGAAATAATAGAGAAGCAGTTTATAGACTTCACAGAAATTTGCAGCGAATTTAAAGACAGGTCAGGTTGACAAAGGGGATGTGAGGGAGAGTTCCTTTGGAGGTCAGCATGACACAGTAGAGTTGTAAGGGAGAAAAAAAAACTATGATGAAAGGAACAGCTGTGGGCAGTTGCTGAAAAGATAAGTTTTGAGTCTAGTGAGAAACTGTCAGGTATTAATGTTAGTGAGTTGTTAAAAGAACAAAACCTAATGAGCTGAGTTCTGAGTCATCTTTCTGGTAAAATGGAAACCAGAAAGGCAACAAGAACCGATTGCTCAAAGCATGCCCTCTTTCAAACAGGTTTCATTGAATAAAATAGACATATTCTGTCTATTTATTTTTATAACGATCCTTTCCAATTCTCTAATCAGTTTCTTGATGTTAAGATGAAATTTATCAGTCAGGGAAGGCCCTATAGTTTTGTTCTATGTAAGTACTTTCACTTTCCTTGAAGACTATATATATATATATATATATATATATGCATATACATATATACATATATATATATATATATATGTATGTATGTGTATATATATATATATATATATATATATATATATATGTATGTATGTGTATATATATATATATATGTATATATATGTATGTATGTGTATATATATATATATATGTATATATATGTATGTATGTGTATATATATATATATATGTATATATATGTATGTATGTGTATATATATATATATATGTATATATTTGTATGTATGTGTATATATATATATATGTATATATTTGTATGTATGTGTATATATATATATATATGTATATATTTGTATGTATGTGTATATATATATATATATGTATATATTTGTATGTATGTGTATATATATATATATATGTATATATTTGTATGTATGTGTATATATATATATGTATATATTTGTATGTATGTGTATATATATATATGTATATATTTGTATGTATGTGTATATATATATATATATGTATATATTTGTATGTATGTGTATATATATATATATGTATGTATGTGTATATATATATATATGTATATATGTATATATATATATATATATATATATGTATGTATGTGTATATATATATATATGTATATATATGTATGTATGTGTATATATATATATATATGTATATATGTATATAATAAAATATGTATATATATTATAAAATGTTAAAGACAATTTATTTTTAAATATAAACAATACCAATTTCTAGATTGTAATCCTTTTGATCTTTCATACTTTTTAAAATTTTACACACGCTTTTGAGTGACAAAGAAGACTAAGCAAGCTTGGGAGTGACTGTAGAAGAATACTGTTGTTAACCTCTGACGTTGATAACAGCTCATGGGCTACCATGCGTAAATAAGCATTAATTTTCCCTATGTTTTAAGCAGAAAGTAAGTATTGCTTTACAACATTCAATTAGTCAATCCCGAAACTTACTAATTTACTTTTAAATATCTTTTTTCAAACGAGACATATGGTTCAACCAATGCTTTTATACATTGAGCCATGTGTCCTTGAGAACATCAATGTATGAAGTTTTTTGGATAATAGTGTTGGTTGGATCCAGTGACTTGACCCAAAGAGTTGCGAGTTCAATACCTGGCTACTGCAGTGATGAACAAAAATTTGGAGAGTTGAATTAAAGGGAAATAACTGAGACATCCAGAAGAGGCATGGCATGTGAAACTAGAACAATCTACCCCGGTGGACGAAATAAAGGCTTTCAGAAATTCCTATCACCTGAAGAAGGCCGGAGTGTACAATGGCCGAAACGTCATGAATATGGCAACAAAGATGAGGACAACAGTCCGAACAATGTAAATAATTACAAGACCTCATCTCAGAGACAAGGTGGAGTAATGGATAGTGTCTTGGATTGAGGAATCGGAGAGCCAAGTTCAAATTCCATATTTGAATCCATTACATTCACTTATGTGTTAATACCCTTGGGAAAGGCATGAATCATCTTCTCCCCAACCCAGCTATGGCTAAATAGCAGGACAGACCGGGTTCTATAGCGTTGGATGGCAACTGGTCTACCGCAGAAAGAAATGGCAACCTACTGCAGGGAAAAAATCTGCCTAGTCAGACATGTATCGAAAGATATATGGTCGCCTAAGCTAAGCATGTATCACGCATGGCCCATAACTGACCTCATCTCAGAAATATAGTCAGATAAGATTTGTAAAAAAAAAAAGTCTTTTTGGTTTTGCTTCTTTTTTTTTTTAGAAAAAAAAAAAAAAAAAAAAAGGGTCTGTGAAGGAAGTACTTGTTCTCATAAAAAAAAATCACAATGAGCAATCGTTATGAAATTTCGGATAACTGGTATTAAAAAAAAAAATGCTAAAAAATGAAATAATAATTCACAATACGTTTTAAAAATAAGGCTCATTAAGGTTGTAAATTTTACAACCTTAATAATAGGAGGAGCCTTTTACAAAAGCCGCAATAACTGAATGGATTGCTTTTTACAACTGGTCTCTCTCTCTCTCTACACTTCAGGCCTACGTGATTGTCCTCAAGTACACTGCAGAGGTTAATTGGATTCGTTCTACTTATCTTTCATGCATTGAAAAATGTAAACTTATTACAAAAATCGAAAGAGGATATTTTTTAAAAAGCGTAAAAAATTCAATGTTTTCATTTCATTAATTTGGGGAGGCCGGGTAAATACATCTGTTTAACAAAAACAAAAAAAAGCTTAATTTATTACGTCATCAGACTTTTAAAAAAATGTATTGTAATTACGAGTTCTTCCACACATTTAATGTCCGTTTTTTACTATTATTTTTACATAAATTCTATAAATATATACAGAACAGATCCAAAGTAAAAAATGTTTGGCTATTCTTTTAACAAGATGAGCTACGTCTTTTTATTGCGTTGCTGTCTTCAGTTAGTAAACAAAGATTGTCATGTGTGGGAGGTTTAAAAAGTAGGTAGGAGGTTGGGTCAAATAACAGCAGTCATCTCTTCTCTTCATTTAGTGCCTAATAATATAATTGAGTACTAAATTTGTCCTCAGAATTCAATATACAAGAAAGAAAGACTGTGTTATTATTTATTGTTAGCTAACCCATTTTCCCCTTTAAGCTAATAATAACTAAAAAAAAAAAAATGCAGCAGTTGAGTAACATTCAATCCTTGCAACTCAGCCTCTTTTCTTTTTCTTCTTGCGCCCAAGAAAAATAGTTTCGTTTTTAATGCAACTCGCAGAGCGTTTTTTTCAGCCAACGTGTTTGTCCCAACTTTTCAAAGCAAACAGATAAAAATCAAAACAGTGATTGATTAATTGTTTGTCTGGTTCTTCTGCTGACCCACCTTACAAAGTTAGCGCTACCCAAATATCAAAACGCGGTTGGAACTAACATTAGCATTGACCTCTGCAGGTTAGTGTGATATTGCTTGACGACCTTGAACTCTGCAAGGTGAAGGACATCCTTTTTCAATTAGCAGCAACTCAAACCATGACCGGCCGTAAGCTGCACGGACTTCGCCTTTTATAAAACAACAACAATGATAGATTTGCACGGGTAATGGTTTATTACTTTTGTGCTTGGCAGTTTTATGTAAAAGCTGTATATTGAAGAAAAACTGGCCGTCGACATTCGTTTTAAAAATCAGCTCCGTGCAATTTTTTGCTGGTTTATTTATTTGGAATTGTCGCTCAGACTGCTTGTTGATAAATTGCCGTTTGTTGGAAACCGACTGAAAATCTAAACTGCATACTATTATTTGTTTGTTTACCAACTTGTTATGTTTCTTAAGGACTGAGAGAAAAAAAAACAACAAATCTCTTTAAAGATGAGCATTTAAAAAAAAAAAAAAAAAAAAAAAAAAATTGGAAAGCCAAAAAAAAAAGTAAAACAAAAAAAAAAGTACTTTTTCATAAAGTTAAAAATTAAAATATATAATATTTTCTCGAAAACTCCTTTCAAAAGTCAGATTTTTTTTTTATAAACATTTTTTTTTTATATACATATTTACCTTCCTGAATGCATAGTTTTATAATTGTTGTGATGGTTGAATCAGGCAACCGTCATGTGTGCTCCCCCGTCTTCGTCCCTTATCTATTTGCCGAGGAATCTGTCATATTGCAATAATGAAGAACAAACACATTTAGGCACCGCGAACAACTATAAAACCGAACTTAATATTACAGCTGTCAAATTACGCCAGAGGGTCCTTTACCCTCATTTCCAAAAAATCATGTCAGAAATAAAGGGTGATGAAGACGAAACATTAATGATTGAGGATGTGGAGAAAGAAGAAGACATGTGTAAGAAATGTAGTGACCAGGTGACCTCTTTCGACGAAGGGATCTTCATTAATTTAATGGATGACCTTAATTTAGACTCGGAACCAGCTACGGCGACCACAATGGCAATTACCGAGGACAGTGCAGCTAGTAGCAGTACAGAGACTAGTGAACTTCAGTCACCACTACCCGGAATTATTGTTGGCGGTTCGTCGCCGACGACAAATGACAATTGTGACACACGGGCGACCCACTCATCATCATCGTCATCATCGCTGCCCGGTGGACATAGTCTCGACGAGATCGTCTGCGGGGAAACCCCCATGGCAGGTATTTGTGCCGAGTCTCCATGCCTTGGTAGCCAAAGTAGCTCCCCAGGCCGAAATATTGTCAGCAGTGTCCAGAGCTTCTTTTCGGGAAATCCGAAAAATGACACCAAACTTCTCGATCTCCTTTCTCCGGCCAGTCCAATTTACGACGACGATGAATTTAACTTCCCCAGAGGTGAGCTTCGAAAATCAACCTCCCTGAAAAGCAACAAAACCCCGCCAGGTACGCCCCGTCGTAAAAAAGTGGTACGGTTTGCCGACGTGATGGGCTTGGATTTAGAATCTGTCATTCATGTTTTAAATATGGATTCACCTCCGAAAATTCCGGCTTCGGCGCTGGCGGACTTACAATCGGGAATTGAAGACGATCGCAAGTCTGTGGGGTCTCGCCTACTAACAGCTTGCTTTAGTCAACCTTCAGCAAGCGACGGGTTCATGGCCAGAGTCTGTACGGAAAAGGTATGTTTAGAAAATGCTGTAATCTCCGACTTGACCATTACGGGTATCATCCGAGTGGCTAATATTGGTTTCCACAAAAGTGTACAGGTCCGATATACGACAAACAAATGGTCAACTTACCACGATGTTGCTGCATCGTACGTGCACAGCTCGTGTGACGGACCGACGGACAGATTTTCTTTCAGTATTGTGACCCCACCTGACTTTTCTGTAGGGTCACGCCTGGAATTTGCCATCTCTTATACATGTGGTGACGTTGTCTACTGGGACAATAATCATAATGTCAATTACTTGTTTGAATGCTACGCCAAAACCGGACTTACTGAAGCTGAAGAGGCCTGGATGCATTTTCTTTAAAGGGGGAGAAAAAGAAATGATAAGTAAATAGAAAGGGTACAAAAAACTGAACGAAAGAACGTGGGAGGGAATTAAACAGTGGAAGATAAAAAAAAACTCTTCATAATGTGGACTGGAGTAATTCCCTTTTCTTTTTAAGCAGTTAACTTATGAAAATATCTAACATTTTTTCCCCTAATTTAAAAGATTTTCTGTTTCCCCTTCCCTTAGCTTGCATTATTTTTTTTCATGTGTAGAAAACTATTTATTATTTCTAAATATCAAACTTTTTTTTTTTTTTTTTACTTTGATTATTTTTAGAAGTTTTCAAAATACTTTGTTGTTGCGAACAAGTCTGTCGTTTATTTCCCCCCTCTTTAGTTAAACTAGAAAGAAAATTTAACAAGTTCAGCTTCTATAGTTAAGAAATAATTATTTTAAATCTAAAAGCCTAGTTTGTCAGTGAATGAGTCAGTTTCCAATTCACTGACAAATAATTAAAAAAAAAAAAAAAGACAAAAAAGAAAATTGTCAGCTGTTTTCCACCACATATATAAAAAAAAATCTTTTAAAATTTAAATAGTTTTTATGTTATTAAAAAAAAATTTAACTGATTACAAAATGAAATATGCTTTGTTTGTTCATGTAGATTTCTTTTTGGATCATTCAACCAACAATGGCATATCCCTCCAAGAGGGTCGCGAAAAGAAGAGATCTTGTATTTTAGGCGTAAAAGTTGCCTGAATATAAATTTCGTTCTCTGATTTAAAAAAAGTTTCTTTAGCAAATGATAATTATTCTTTACTTATTATCATAGGCCAACTCTGAAAAGCAGAAGTTAATTTTCTTTTGTTTCCTAATTTGTGACTGGGAGCTGTCTTTCTAGTTTCAACTGAAAGAGCCTTAAAAAAAAAAAAAAAAGGAGATTCATTGTATACTCGTGAATTATAAGAAATAACAAAAAAGATGACCCAACTTAAACCAAAAAAATAGTATCTTAAAATCCCCATATTGGAATGTTATTCAGTTCTGTAATCATTCTCTTTATTGTTTTTATTTTATTTCTCTCTTTGTCTTCAGAAGTTCTTGTGATAACTGCTGCTGCCATTATCGAGCGAGAGTAATATTTTGGTCTGGCAAAAAGATTTAAACAGATTCCAAATTATTGCGTCAAGAAGATTAAATACAGTACTAAAAACTAATACTTACTTGAAAATTTCAGAATTGTAAATAGTATCTAAAACTGCATTAAAAAAAATTCATTGCCTTAATTTAAAAGTTCATTTGGGTGTAAAATGGAAAATAAAACATTGGATTTTAGAGAGGTACTCTATTTAAAATCTGTCATCTGTGGAAAAAAAAATGAGAATAAGTTCTTTCGTGTTTCTTTTTTTTTTTTTTTTTTTTTTTTTTTGTATTAATTCCCAAGGTTTATGTTTAGTTTAGTTTTAAATACATTACTTCTAAAAATAGAATTTAAATGTTAAAACAAAAATATCTCTTTCCCCTCTCCTTGCCTTCGTCATTTCACTTTAGGATTCTAAAATTCAACACTAAGCCAAAAAAAAAAAAAAGAATTAAAAAAACAAAAAAAAAAAACAACCTTTCGTAGTTTCGATTTCATAGACCAGCAATTTGTTGTATTTTATAATTTTAAATGTTTTTTTTTTTAATGCATAATTGATAACCATTTAATTCTTCCTTATAGACTTTTTAAATTTTGTTTTCGCATAAATTAACGATGTTAGTTAAAAAATGTAACTTTTTAAAAAGTTTTACTAAGTTTAAGTAACTTAAAGATTCTATTTTGATTCTTCTTCCTTTACTGATATTTTATTTCTTTTGTCAAAGTAGATGATTTTTATTTTATTTTTTTTTAGTGTTTAACACGAAATTTATTTATTTATTTTTTTTTTTTTTGAAAATTTTTTATTTTTCCCCCCTTTTCTTAACATCGGAAATTATTTTTTTTTAAAACTTCACTTCCTTCAACAAGTTTGTTGTTTAGTCAAGATGGGCTTGGTTTAAAAATATCTAAAAACAAATACGTATATCAATCAGATTGAATCAATCAATAAAGGAAGCCAGAGGTGGTTAATTAATTATGCAAATTAACAGGAGTTTAACACCTGCACACACCAGAAAACTTTCGACACAAATAATTGAGAGGGAACTCATAAAAAAAAAATGCTTAAAATATAAACTTTTATAAACCTAAGAATCTATTAGTCTTTGAAGGCAATAAGATTTGTTGACCGCTGTCATGAAGTTCTCTTAATTTTTTTTTTTTTTTTTTTTTAACTAACAACTGATAAACTGATTTTGCAGATCTGGGGCGTATGCGTTATTAAATTAACTTTTTTTTTTTTTTTTTTTTTGTATTATTTTGACCCACACCCCCCGAATTTAAATCTCCATGTGTAACCGATTCAGTTTAATTTCGAAAAAAAAAAGAAAAGAACTTCACTGGCAACAGCGGTTGGAACTTAGTGGAAATAGTTTTTCTTTGCCTATTTCCAGCATTGGAACGAAAGAAAATGAAGAAATTGCTTGTTAATAGCTACTAATTAAGCGACAGGTACTCAGTACACCTCGCCTTGTCTTAGAGAGAGAGAGAGAGAAAAAAAAAGTTGTGACAAATGTTTTGTTAATTTTCGGGTTAGTTTTTCAAGTCAACAGGCATACTTTTTTGTTGAGTTTCTCTAACCTGTTGATTTTGAACCAACAGATTTTTTTTTTTTTTTTTTTTTGTAACTATGCTTACAAAAAATGTCCGTTTTTACATTACGTCCCTCTCAGAACACACATCTGTTTAGTAACCTGTTAAATATTCTTAATTATTTTAGTATTACATTATAAGAAAGAGCAATTTCATTACCTGCAGTCTTGTTGAACCTGTCCTTATAACAATTATCGCGCGTTATCTCCCCCCACAGGCCCACACACGATTATTTTATTTATTTTTTCAACTCTACACTTCCGTAAAAATACAAAAATCTAGAATTTAGATTTTACTTTATTATTTTTAAAGTTTATTTATTGCATACCTTTCTTGTAACTGGATTTTATGGTTGTTTTTAATCTAAAAATAAAAAGTAGCCCAATTAGTAGAAATATATATTTTATATTTAGTACAATTCAAAAGAATATATGCTTTTATGTTTTATATTGTATTTTTGTAAATTGAAATTAAGTCAAAGTTTTGACATTATTTTAAAATTCATGAAGCTTGAGTCTTACAGCTGCTTCAACATGAACATATCATTTATACCTGATATGTATATATTTGATAAATTGTTGTGAGGTTAATTTTTAAATTATAACTTATTTCCAAGAAATGCAAATATTCTCAATTGTATTTGTTTCAAATATTGAAAATTTTAGTCTGCTGTCTAAAGCTTGCATAAATTGTTCAGATTAATTTTAAATCTTGATTCATTCTATTTTTTTTTTTTTTTTTAATAATCTAAGTAAACTCAAAAATATAGCAAGTACCAGTTTTTTTAAAAATTTATTTTAATTCAAATCTTTAATTCTAACTTTCCTGAGAGTATAGAAAATACAAAATAAAAGTTGCTAAATATATAAGCCTACTTTTTTTCTTTTTTTAAAAAAACGAAAAACAAAAGTAATGAGAAAAAACAAACTGTTATTCTGATATTGTAAAAATGTTTTAAAAATTGCTTAACAAAAAACATTTAAGGATTGCTTAAAAGGACAAAAAAACATTTAAGGATTGCTTAAAAGAACAAAGAATAGAATGCATTTCGGGATTTATTTAAATGGAAATCAAAAAGATATAAAACTGGAAGAACTCTGATAAAAACTAATACTTTCTTTTTTTTATTATTCTTTATTGGATCAATTTAAATACTGGTCAAGTAATTTTTCTACATTTCAAAGACTCTTCTTCACCCAATTTATTCTATTATTGGAGAATTTCATCACTGGACTACTATTGGAGAGTTTCATCACTGGACTCTACTATTGACAACTGCCTGAAGCAACTTGTATGGCCATCTTTGAACTGATTTTGTAAGTTATTTTTATTTATCTCACTTTTTTATTATTTATTTTTTAATTATTGGAAAGAAAGTCTCTTTTGTATTTTGAATGTTGGAGATATTTGATGCATTTGTCTACAGGTAATATCTAATTTATAATTTTGAGATAAATTATAATTTCAGAGGATGTTCATTCTTCAGCTTATTCTTTATCTAGATATTATTTTATGTCAGAGATTGGATCACTGAAGACATTGTGTTAACAGTAAAATCAACACCATGTTCAATAATCCTGATAATTCTCAGGATCGGAATGGTTTTCAAAGAATCTTTCTCTCTCTTTAAAGTGTCTTGATTTTGTGCATTGAATCTGGGATTTTTGTTTTGTTGTGTACTCCAGTCAGTTTATTTGAAAATGGTTAGATAATTGTAAACGTAATCTTGTATGAAGTTAATCATGAATGGAAAATTCAAGCTAGTCAAATTACTCACTATAAAATCATTTTCTGATATAAGAATGTAATATATTGTATTGTCATATTTGTAAAGAAAATCTTTAGAAACTTTATATAAATTAAGATTTGGTAAAATGAACAAATTAAACATTCAAATTATAGTAAACACATTATTACAACATACTCTATTTATTAATTTAATTTCAACAAAATACAAACCTTTTATTCAAAAGATATAATATCCCTATTTATGGATACAAACTTAAAATGAAATTTATTATAATTTACAAAGAAAGACAAAATTTACACAGCATTTAAAACATAAAATTATTAATTTCTAAAGTTTCAGCTCTTTAGCATATATAGTTATTAAGTTATTAGAAATTTTGAACTTTTCAAGTAACACACATTCAAATAGAGATGAGAATTTTTCTGTTAAATATTCTCATGCATTCTGTTTCTACTGCTATGTCCATATACCAAGTATAAATAAAAAGACAACATATCTGTTGTGGAATAAATAAAACAACCCCTGTAACACAAATAAACTAGGCAAGATGCCTTAAATAAAGAACTCAAAGTGAGTCAGTAGAAGTCCATTGGAGTCAGTTGGAAAGAATTCTAATGTCATGGTGAGTAGCTTAGGCAAGACATAATATTATAACCGCTAAGAGTGAGTTATAACAATATCAAATAATCAGTTTGCATGATAGTTTGAGTAGCAATCAGATGTAACAGTTTGAGTTGAAGTAGTAAGAGGAATCGATAAGAAATCTTACTGTATCTAGTCTATTTCTTGTATGAAAATTGTCTTAATAAGAAGAAACAAGACTAAAAAAGGGGGAAAACAATTATCTATTTTATAGTTGTAGTAAAATTACTCTAAGAACACTTTCTGATACAATCACAAGAATATGTAATATGCAGCATGTGATGGATAAATTGCCGTTTGAATTACGCAAAAATGAAAATGACACTGACATCTCATTTTAACAGATATTTTGGTGTCATTCTGTTAAATATATCTTGAAATACTAAAGAGTAAATTTATTCAATAAAATCTCCATTGGCTTCAACCATGGCCTCCAGACAACTTTGGGATCTCCTGCAACTATTCTGGACAGTCTCCTTAAGTTGGTCAATGCTGCTATAATCCTTGCCTTCAGTTCATCTTTGGTGTTACAAGGAGTTTTGTTTGTTTCTCACTTAACTGCACCCCAAACATAATAATCAAGGGGGTTGCAGTCTGGAGTGTTAGGTGGCCAGATGTAAAGGCTGATGGGGCTGCAGAAATTGTCTGACAGCCATGACTGGGTTCTCCAGCTTGTGTGGCATGTTGCAGAGTCCTATTGCCAGAGATAGTGCTGCCCTGGGTCAAGAGGATGGCTGCTGGAAGACTATCTCCTCAAGGCATTTGATGTAGGCCTTCGTGTTGAGTCTAAGGCCCTGTGGTAAGATGAATGGAGGCATAATATCGCCATCACTAGTGATCACTCCAAACGCCTTCATAATCACCATTAGACTCATTCAACTCTTTCCAGTTCCTCTGCACTGTTCTCAGATTGACAACCAAACACTGAAATGTTTGTATTGGAGCTTCCAGCATGAATGTCAAGGAGTACAGCATGCTATTTCCAAATTTCTGGTGGAGTGAATTGCATCATGGTGCTTTTTTTCTCACAGACGGTGCCCAAGTAACCCTATTATACTGTGCAGAAATCAAAATCAATGTACAAAGTTAAAAATATAAAATGGCGACAATTTACCCATCGCATTCTGTGTTGTAGTATTTGTGAAGAAAAAAAATTTAAAAACTCTATATAAATTAAGATTCAAATTATAGTGGACGAATTAGAATAAATCTCTTAACTAATCAATTTCAGACTAAATAAAAAAAACTTTTTTATTGAAAATTATTAATAAAATACAATATTCCTACCAAGTGCATACCAACTTAAAATTTAATTAACTCATAATTTATGGAGAAAGATAACATTTATACAGCATTTAAAACATCAAATTATTAATCTGCAATGTTTTAACCTTTTAGGCATTTCTATTAGAAACATTATAGTCTACAATTAACACATCTTCAACTAGGATTAATATATTTCTGTTAAGTAATTGTGCTGGTCTTTGTGTCTACTACACTGCCTATGTGTTTAAAATAGGAGACAGTGTATCAAGTAGTCAGTCATAAAATATCTTCACTTGTCTCTTGTCTATTTTTGTTAGCTTGAAAACTTTGTCTTCCAAAGAAGAAACTTAACTTAAAATGTTTTTTTGTAAAACCATATCAACAATTAATGAATATCAATAAGACAGATTTTATCGCTTTAATTTTTAATTCAATTTCTAGTGGAAATCCATATTTGAGTAGACTCTCCCTTTATTTATTAAACAGTATATTCATTTATTTTTAACTACTGACCTGATTATTCGAGAAATCTTGAAAAATAATGCAGGTTCGATTCCTGCAGAAGAGTACATATTTTGCTTTAATAAGATTTCTCAAATATTCAGGCCACTACAGGAAGATAAATAAATATACTGTTTAATTAATAAATGGAACCTTTACTCGAATATGAGTAAACACTAAAAATAAAGTTTAAAGTGATATATATGGCAATAAAATTGCAACATATTGCATATATAGTGCATGAGTTAATGAAACAATGCTAAAATATATATATATATATATTATTAAATATAAACATATTTGAGCTTTGTACCCGAAGATTGTGCCGTGCATGAATCTCGGTCGTGCTAGAGGTGTGGAATAGTATGTATATTTATTAATATTATAAATTTACCAATTTAAAAATATGGTTCCATCGCTACACAGGAATTACCATGTTTCAAAAACAGAAGCTAAAAACTTCAAATTCAATTATAGAATTAAATTAAAGTCCCTAGTCCTGTTTCATTTTCAAGGAAATTTTGGAATTCCAAAATTCGGATTTTTGAATTTTGGATTCCAAAATTCAGATTTTTGAATTTTGGATTCCAAAATTCACTTGAAAATGAAACAGGACTAGGGACTTTAATTTAATTCTATAATTGAATTTGAAGTTTTTAGCTTCTGTTTTTGAAACATGGTAATTCCTGTGTAGCGATGGAATCATATTTTTAAATTGGTAAATTTATAATATTTATGCTCTGTAGATTTGCATTGAGCACTGTTTTATAAAAATAATATGAACACCAGATTATATATCTTACTGTTCTTTCTCTTTATTATAAGATATACACACACACAGGGATGAGTTTAGCCTAAGAAAGGGGTAGACAAAAAATTGCCTCAGGGCACCTCAGTTTTTTTTTTTTTTTTTTTTTCTTTTTTTTAATTTGGAAAATTTATGTTTTTATTTGTAAAAAGTAATATTAATGTAAAAAAATTGATAAAAATAAACAAAAATCTTTAAAATGAAATATTTTTATTGACAAATAATATCGATTATGATGATTAGAATTATTAGCAATGATACATTGCAGTGGAACATTTTCAAAAAAGAACTTGAACCTTACAGTGTGCTGTGGCATGTCAGTTGGTAATCACTGGTCTATGCGATCAGTGTTAAAAAGACTTCTCCTCCTGTACCCTTTTAACATTTTCTTGCCTGTCATCTTTTGATGTTCTGTCCCGGATAACTTTCTCATGTCTCCTCTTTGTATTTTCTCATCATCGATTTATACCGACCACACCTTGGCTCCAAATACATCTCACAATTACCCAGATTCTTCTCCAAGTTTATTATTGTCAATTCACTGACACCTGTGGTTTTTTCACTTTGACATACCTTAGAGTGAAAAGCAGTTCTTTTTTACTTTCTGCAAACCAACTTGTCACCCATGTTTCTCACAGCCTGGAATGCACTTTGGCATTCCACAACTGCAGGCTTTAGTTTATTTTATAAAATCGTTCCTTAGCACAACTCTCCTCTACGCAGTGTTATATAACAGACAGGCCACACATTGAGGATTAAATGGACTAAATAAAGGGTTCGATTCGAAAATTCCAACGTATATCACCAAAAGAAGGCCAGAGTATACAATGGCCGAATCATTGTGGATATAACGATAAAGATGAGAACAATGTAAATAATATGAAAAATGTTTAACAAAACTTCCATATAGCCAATATTTCTTGTTTGATTCTGACTTGACACCATAAATCATTGACTGAAAGGTATTATAATTTGAATAAAGATACTAGTATTAGTCTGTCTATTATTTTATTTAATCATGTACAGTGACTCTACTTTATGGGTGAGAGGAGTTTTGAAATTTAGTCCAGTGTTCTACGTATTGCCAATCCTCCTCAGTAAATTTATATGGTATATGATTGAAATCACCGTGACTAGTAAGAGGTTTAAAGCATTTATAGGTCACTTATTTTACTGTGACTAGTAAGAGGTTTAAAGCATTTATAGGTCACTTATTTTACTGTGACTAGTAAGAGGTTTAAAACATTTATAGGTCACTTGTTTTACCCGGTAAAATAATTAATTTCCTTTTATCAAAAACATCTAGGTCAAAGCAGGGGACAATCACCAGTTGATGAATTTGAAGCAATTTTTATGCCATTTAAAAATACACTACAAATCCCAGTTTAACAAAAAAAATAGTTTACAGCTCATTAACACTGAGACACACTAGAGAAAATGGATAGCAGCTCGGATTGAAGAATCAGAGAGCACAGTTCAAATCCCATTTGAGTTCAATACATTCATTTACATGCTAATACCTTTGGGAAAGTTATGAAGCCATCTCTTCTCTCTCCAGCTATGGGTGAATAGCAGAACAGACTGGGTTCTATAGCCTTGGGTGGCAATTGGTCTCGGAGAAGGAAAGCTGTATCGGATATTTTAAGCATGAGTTTGGTAAATAAAATTATCAAAATATAACGAAAGACCCTAATGTGCAGGGCCAGATTATGACCTTTTGGGGCCCCGAGGCTAATGAAATAATGACTGCTCCCTCAGAGGGAGCCATTCTCTAACTCACCTGCACCTGTCTTGAATATTTTTTTTTTTTTTTTAGTAAAATTTATATAGCTTGAAGAAAACTTATTGCAAATTCTTTAAATAAACTAGAATGGCTATCTTTTGTTTGTCACTAAAAATATTCTTTAAACCACTATTACCACTATTTTACTATTTATTACAAATCAAATTAGTACATATTTCAACACAACTATAGTAAAAAAAAAAAAACAAACAAAATGCTCAGCTGCTAGTGCCTTGTGTCAGACTAATCTGCCACAAAACAATAATTCAGAAACCTTTAATACAGATATGGACAGGGACGGACAGACAATCAAAATAAATGAGTTTTTTTATTGATATCATTTCAGTTTTAATTTTTTAGAAAATTAGAAGTCATAATATCTAGAAAATTAAAATCACTGTTTCATAAAAATTTCTAAGATTTAAACATTCTGAACTAAAATCAAACATGATTATCTTCTTGAAACACAATGACACAAATTAAAACATTTTTTTCTTTGCTTCCTGCAAAGTCAAATAAATAGGAATTTGTCATTTCGGTTTATGAAATTATTTACAAATTATAACGTCTAGAAAATTAAAATCACTGCTTTATAAAAACTTGAGGTGCCCACAACTGCAGCCTAACGGATAATCCTGCATTGTTATAACTGGCCTCTGGTCTCAATGAAAAAAGCTTCCTGCTTCATAATTGATGTTATCCTTTTATTTAGGAAATCCACTGTGAAAACTAGAAACAAATAATGAATATATTTTCTCAAAAGGAAAAATGGATAAAAAATTTCAAAGAAATATACAAACAAGAAAAACACTTTTCAAATTGAAACAACAACAATTTGAAGAACCCAAAGTAATGAAAAAGGGTCACATGGTGCCTTAGGGTAGAATTTCAGACTTAGAAGTAAGGAGTATATAATTACCATATTGTCTCTTTGACCAACAGTAACTAAAGAATGTGATAATTTCCTTACTCCTATGGAGTCACTTGGTAGCAAACTCACTGAAATTATGGCTAAACATGTCTATATAATAAATGTGAATCTTAGTGTGTCACAGTGTTACACTTTTTCAATTAAAGGGTCACAACTCTCTAACTTTCAATAGCTCATGTTACAGAAATTTTTGATTCACAAGTTTTCATTATTGTGATTGTTTTTGATGATTTTATTATTTTTTTACATGATTTTTTGCGACAATTCTTTTGTACAATAACAATTTTTTTAACTTGAAAATAAATTTTGGAATAATCACAATTAATCACAAAATCCAGCGAAAGTCACCCATGAAATAAAAATAATTGTTTGTGCAGAAAGTAAGGACCTACGTACATCAAATTGTCTTTAAATTAAATGGCGGCAGAAGAATTATCGTTGAACTTTTTATTAAAAAGGTAATCTTAAACATTAATGCAATAGTTAAATGAAGCAATTAATTTTGAGTTCTTTTGTAGTTTATTATTGCCTATCGTATATGGCAGCAGTATGCCTCGCAAAAAGATATCTCCGCCAACAGAGGACCAGATTGCAATCAAAAGATCCAAGGCTGCAGTGAGGAAGAGAAAGTTCCATGCAAATGAAAACCCAGATCACATGGCACCCAGGAGAGCTTCCATCATTGAGAATATGCAAAGACTTAGGGACTCTCAAACTCCTGAACAAGCTGAAGACCCAATCAAGAGCTCTCCACAGGAACTAGCTTAAATTCCAACCAATTTAAAAAAAAAAAAAATTATTCTCATAATTTCAACCCTATTGCTTGTGCTACAATGGTGTTACTAAGTTGGAAAGTCCCTAAGCCTTGGAATGCATATACTGGTCTCTTCGGTGACTGTTACAATGGTACCATGTGATACATTTGTACATTATGGTAATGTTTTACATGTCTGTCATGGAATAGATGCACATGTACACAAGAATCTGTACCCAATGTGTTGCACATTGCATATATGTGCCTGATCTGGTTATAACATCTCAAATCAATTATTCACAGGTAATGTTGCATTATTTCCTGGGCCGTGTGGTAAAGAACAGAGTCCTACTGGAATACACTATCACCTCTTTGATCTAGGTCTTGACCATTCTGTCCTACACCAACATAGCCTTGGCCCTGAGGCTATGCAGGTACAAATTGTGTGGCATGATATAGCCCTGGTTGCTCATGGCTGCACTGAACACCACAGATAGAATTAACTCTGTGGGTACCTCTGTAGGGGTGTGTGCAGAGCCATCTCTCCTTCTTCCTGTTCATCTTCTGGTCCTGCTTGAATAACTTTTCATTGGAGAAGTAGAATAAGTGTTCCATGAAGTGTTTGAGCATCTTCTATATATGACATGTATGTGATGTCCTTGTGTATTAGTCATTTGAGTGTGGACTCAGTCACTTTGAGTTACTCAGCAATGACTCCATTGTTCATAAGATGTTGGACCTGTTGGGCAAACTGTGCTGTCTTTATGTCATATTATTTTAGAATCTTTCTCTTGGCCAAGGATGACATGTCTTACCAGAGGTCTTTAAGCCCCACTTCGTTTTGTCAAATGGTTGTTAGGCGGTGCTGTTAAGCACTTATAAAACCAGGACATTTCCTATCTTTTTTCTCTCTGCAGTGGAGTTACAACTCTGGGTAAATAATTATAAACTCCCTAAAATATACAAAAACACTCGTAGAAAATGAGAAACAGTAGGACATGTAAACAACAAAATGAGTCTTATTATCTGGTTGTTATGTGGTATTGGAGAAAGTAATACTGAGTAAATTGTGATTTGGGATCAAATGTAAATCAGAATCTGACAGAATAATGAGATGACGAATAAGTAAAATGTATAGTCTTTCTCGTATGTGTTTTTTTTAATTTTTATTTTTTTTATGCCTGTGTGTAATGAGTTCCAGATAATTTAGTTGGAAAATAAAATGTCTGGAGTTTTCTTACCATGAATTTTTGTTAAATGTTAAGACACAAATGTCACCATTGTGGTTTAAAAAAAGAAACAAGACAAAATTTTCATTGACCCATGTGTTGACTGCCTGTGAAGGTGTTATGTGTTGGTAGTGAGGGTGTTATTTGTTTTTGTGCGTGTAAAGGTGAAAAGTGGGGTTGATTCTTATTGGTTTAGAAAGAATGAATTAATGATTGTTATAATTATTTTATTATAATTATTTTTGACACTATAATTTTTATTTATTTTTTATGGACACAGCAATGTGACAGTATAATTAATTTTTTATTTATGCATTTTATTATGGACACTGCATCTCTTTTCTCTGTAGCATGTGGTAGAACTGACAACATAACTTTGGCCTTGTCCCGAGCCTGGGGATATTTTTCTTAGTAAATGAACTGTTTCACACACACCCACACACACATACATGTGTATCACCCAACACAATTCCTAACTTTTAATGTCCTCTTTCTTTTACAAGCATACTAATGTATTTTCTCTTCTTTGTTACTCGGATATATAAAAACAAAACAAAAAAATAAAATATCACCTTGTTGAAATTTATTCCATTTCTTTCCACCCATCCTTTACACGTTAAAATTTTGTCTGACACTGCTTTTAGTCTAACTAGGAGCAATGTTGCATAAAGTTCATTCTTGACCTTAAACACAAACAATATGGCTACAGACTCTGTTATCTTTGAGTTACTGTTGTTGGCAACTAGTGCTACATGCAGAATCTGCTTTTTAATTTCTTGTGTCAGATTTGAAGTAAGAATTCTGTCAGGGTAAATAAAGCAATTGAAATAAAGAAGAGACAAATGCTAGTCAAAAATGAATAATAACGCTGGATTTTTTAAGCTTGTTATGATATATTCAATTATAGAAATGAAAAATGGTCTTAGTGCCCCTTTTTTTCCTGTGAATCAGTCTTGTAATTCATGTCATATATTATTTTACTTGTGTATGTTTAATATACAAACTTGTTTCTGTGCATCATAAGGAAAGTTCAAATTTTTACTGTTAATGTTCATTTTAGCGCTCTGCTCATGGGAAAGGCATGAATCCAATTTGTCCTGTTCTCTGCGCTATCACCAGGTAGCCCAACAAGAATATGTCAACACTAGTAATGAAACCTTGATGACTGAGAAGATTTGAGATATGAAACTTTGGGGAACCATTCTCCTATAGCTACTACCCTGATAGAAACAAGTTACAAACTTTCCATTCCCTCTAATGATATGGTGACATAGCAAATTCTAAAAGCAGAGATAGAAACTCATGGCAAACAATTTTCCTATTGAAATGCATTCTTAAGTCATGAAGAAACAGATTGTGAGTAATCAAGAATTAACGCAAGCATTACTGACATAATAGCTCTCACAATTATATAACTAGCCGAATTACCCACACCTTGTTGCCTGTCACACATTTTCTTTTGTAAGAAAATGACAATTGATATTAAATCATTGTTATAATTTGTGGAGAAAAATGTATTTCAATATTACTCAATGATTTTGCTGATATGACTTCCATCTTCTGGTTTTCTCCTATATTTTGGATAGGAGTCATTTCCTTATTTATATTTAATTTAAATCAGAGAAAAAAAATTCAGTGTTGGGGTGCCTTCCAGGGATCCCTTTTAATCAAAATGAAATATACTTAACCAAGTACCCTATGAGTTGTTCTCTTATTTAAATTTAATTTATATAAAAGGGAAAAAAATTTTCAGTGTTAGGTTTTTGGCTCCCCCAGGGACCCCCTTTTTATCAAAATGAAATCAAGTATCCTAGGAGTCGTTCCCTTATTTCAATTTCAATTTATATCAAAGGGAAAAAAATTTCAGGGGGTTGCCCCCTTTGATCAAAATGAAATATATTTATCCAAGTACCCTGGGTAACGTAGTTTCAGAATATATATAGTTATCGGGGTCTATCTCCGAAACCCTAGACAGACAAAGGCTACAACTTTATAGATATACCAGTTCAGACCTTCTCAGCTAGGAACCATCACATCATGTAGACAGGGTTGGATTATCCTCATTCTCTTTGAATTCCATTGGTAAGGAGGAAGTTCTATTCAGCTTTTTCCCCAAAACATCTCCAAGAGGATGTTTCCCAGCTCATGACAATCTCAACCTATTCAAATCTTGGGTCAGCTGTTATCTATCCTACATATCCCCATAATATGCCATTGAGCCTAGATGGGTAGCTGTTTGAAAATACCAGGTGCTCTAAGCTTGGATGTGCAGGTAGTGTAATGGATAATGGCTCAGAATTGTTAATCAGAAAGCCAAGTTGCAATTCGCTATATTTACTTATGCGCAAATACCCTTGGGAAAGGTATCAATCCACCTCTTCTCCCCCAGCTATGGGTTAATTAGTAAGACTTGTATTACTAAACCATTATTATCCGGAAAAAATTCATACAATCTAAAAATATTTTCTGGCTTTAAATAACCTACAAAGTGTTTATAAGCTGTAGAAAACAAATTGATCAATGAATTAATAACCAAATTAACTTTTTAGCCAATCAGATCATTTCATCACGGTATAATGGTTGCTACACTGAAACTTGCAGTTAATTACTACTGAGTAGCAACTTTAATCCTCAATGTGGTTTTTATATAGCATTGAGTGAAGGAGAGTTGTGCTAGGGAACAATTTAAAAAATAAAATAAAACCTTGTATTGTTATAGCATTATTATCTGGAAAAAATTCTTACAATTTAAAAATATTTTCTGGCTTTAAATAACCTACAAAGAGTTGATAAATTGTAGAAAATGAATCAAAACAAAAAAGATAATATGCACTTTTTACATCATCTCTTTATGCCATTACAACAACCTCCTTCAGTAACCTCTACCTCTTGAGTGGCTCTTGAGCCTTGGATGAACAATAATATAAAAAATATAACGATGCTTTGGAAGTAGTATATCCTATTTTCATGGATACTGACACAGCATGATATCATTGAATGGAGCAAGTTTTCAACTACAAGACACTATTTTTCCATGTAGTCACAATATCTTATGTATTTTCATCAACAATGAACAAGAGCACATGTGACACTTGTAAAATTTTCCTTATCAGCGGAAACTCGTTTTTCTTTTTTTTTTCCTTTTCTTTTGCATATATCACTATTGCCACTGCTGCAATGTATTACCCACTGCCTAACTGTTTGCATTGCTCACATCCACTGTTTGCACTCCATAAATGTCCAGCAAGTGTTGCTAAAAATCAGTGTGTGTAAATTTTTCTTTATGGTGGAATTCAATGATATACCTTAGCTTCTAATGCATCTTCATGTCAGACACCATTTTTCCAGACTGCTGCTTAGTTGTTCTCTGTAACCAGGCAAAATTTGGCAGGAAGGTTTGTTGTCAAATCACCAACATCTGCCTCTGATGATGTTGAAAAAAAATAATGAAATAGAAAGCATTGCTTTTGGAGTGAACTTCCTGATTTTATTATAGAAATGCATTTCTAAATTTGAGGAATTATCAATAGTCAGGAATTAAAGCAAGTGTTACTGAGAGAATGAGAGAATAGGCTATAAGATTTATAAGCTTCCATTTTCTTTTGTTGGTTTGGGTTGTTTGAGAAACAGTAAAATGTCCTATTTCTGCTTTGTGCCCAACATTAAGTCATTTGGAAAACATTATGAAGAATTTTCTTTCATCTATCAGCTGTTCCTGCCATTTCTGTGTAACGTTTTGACCTCATTCGTTTTAATTGATAAAGATTTATTTATTTATTCTTGCCTTGCTGTACAAGGTTTGAAAAGTCCCGAGACCTAATGGCGCCATTTTGTTGACTCTAAATTGAAATTTGTTAAAAATATAATCACTTCAAACAATCTCATTAATACTTTATTCAAATTACTGAGATAAAACCTTGTGATAAGATAACATCTTCAAAATAATCTTTGTTTAATTCTTAGCTGCATTTTATGTAGATTTATCTGAATTTATACTTTAGGAGCCATCTTTTTTTATTTAAATTCTCTCTATTCTTGAAATGATTTTAATTAATGTCCAAAATGATTTTGTGTGTGTTTATGGTTTGATTTTGACCTCATTTTGTAAGAATTACCTCGTTATAAGTTTTTTTTTTTCTATAATTACTTTGTATGGAATAAGGTCAATAAAAAAAAATATTGTTGTGTCAGTCTTCCAAGCGCTGATGTTTACAAAGGCCAATAAGAAAAAATAAGATTCTTATGCTAATTTTCTAATGAACAATAGTAACTATCTTTCTCCCTTGAAAATCAGCATTCAGAAAAAATTGATTTTTACCTGGGCTTGAATACTAACCTCTGGTATCATTAGAGAATATTTAGTTCAGCTATAAGGTAAGCATTTAATTTGGCATATTGTTTTTTTTCCTCTCTCTCTCTTTCTTTCTTTCTCTTTTTTTCTTTTTTTTTTTTTTGTTCAACTAGTTTATAAAAATCGTTTTAGCATTATAACATTCATCACTGAAAACATCAAGTCCTATTTTTGTCATCAAATGAAATGCATTTTATATACTTTTGTTCACGACAACTCTGGTTTATAAAATTATTTTTAGGAATAGGATAATCAGAGCAAGTTTCTAGTTGTATAACTATTGTCTCTGTACTACTGTGCCAGACCCCCAAACCCAAATTCATAATAGATATATTCTAAATTTAGTTTACTCTTGCACAAAGTCCACTAGTAGTGACAAAAATAAAATGAGGGTCAGGGAGATTGTTCACTTGAATTTGAGCTTTTAGTGTATGCTACCATATTAATAATATCAGTGCTTTAGATACAATGTAATATTTTCAGTGTTTGTTTGAATTAATCATTATGTCACATATAGGTTAGCAAATAGGACATGTATTAGATTTGTTGATGGGGTGGGCAAGTAACCGTTACTTTTGTTGTTGTGAAATCATACTAATGCTTTTGTTTTCGTCTGGTGACACGAGAATTTAGTGATAAGCTTTTTTTAGATTAATTTAACTGTGGTTATCTATTTTGCTAAAATAACGAAATAAGTCTGTCTATAATATTAAGAGCCTCTAGTCTAGAAAAACACAAGATTTGTTGAAATAAATAAAATTGATAGGTTCAAGTTATAGAAGAGACATTAGAATATATTCTGTTAATTTCAAACAAAATAAATCTCTTTTCATTGAAAATTATTAAGATATAATATCTTTACTGAGTGGATACCAACTTAACATTTAATTATAATTTACAGAGAAAGATAAGTTACATAGCATTTACAATATATCGAATTATTAATATGCAAATTTCATCATTTAAGCAGGTATAGTTATTAAGTTATTTGCACTTTTACACTCTGTTCAAGTAACACACTTTAGAATAAAGCCCAGCATTTTTCTGTTACATGTTTCCATGTATTATCTTGTTCACTATTGTGTCAATGCACCATGTATAATGAAAAGTAATGTATCAAAAGTAGTCAGTTGGATTAACAGTCTGAGTTAAAGTAGTAAGAGGAGTTTTTAAGAATTAGTCTATTTCTTGTCATATGAAATCCGTCTTCATAAGAAGACACTGGATTAAAAAAAAAGTTCTTTTGTTTTTTAACAAATTTTTGTTAACACTTTCTGGAATCATGGCCTTCTTTATTAAAGGACATGTCATGGTGCATCTCTTGCCCAGAATCGGAAGCCTATTTAAAATCTCGGCATTCCCCTGAGAGCAAAGATTTTTTTAGTTTTGGTTAGTTCATTGCTGTAGCTGGCTTAAGAAATATTTTCTTTTTTTATATTTGCAATAACTTTAGCATAGTTAATTGAAGTATGTATAAGATTAATATATATAATGGATTCTCCCGTCGAACTCGACAGACAGATCAGTTCCCAGAAACTGAAAGCCCGACAGCCACACAGGATTTGATTATAGTGTTGAAGGCTTTGTGCAGGGCCATCCACACTTTTTGGAGGGACGAATACAGGGACCTGGTGCAACGGATGCCACAAGGTCCCCAAACGACTCTCCGCAGGTTTTTGAATTCAGAGTTGCCCTTCCCCTAGACCAGTTGCCAACCAAGGCTATAGAACCCAGTCTGTCCTGCTATTTACCCATAGTTGGAGTGAGAAGAAAAGGATTCACACCTTTCCCAAGGGTAATTAGCACTTAAGTGAATGTAATGGATTCGACTGGAATTCGAACTCGGCTCTCCGATTCCTCAATCCAAGCCGTTATCCATTACCCCACCGTGCCTATATATATATATATTAGACTTGATATAATTTTGTTTTCATTGCAAAAAAACATTTTTTTGTGTAAAATTCACTAAAAAGATGTTATTTAGGAAATTTGGACTTGTCACTTGGAAGTTAATGTAACGTTTTTCATTTAAAGTTAATTTTCTTCTTTCTGAATTTTTTCTTTATAAAAGCAAAAACATTAATGATTAATTTTATTTATTTTTGCATATTTCTGTTTCTAACAAATGAAAAAGGCGGGTTCCTGATACCATAACAAAGTAAAATGTCCATGCAAACATATGTCCAAAAGACGATCGTTGTACCTTGTTCAAAATGTCCTCCGCTTGCTTCTACGCACACACGCATCCGTCGAATCATTGACTGGTTGTCCCTTTCAAATATTCCCACATAGTGTCAAATGATTTTGCAGGACCCCATGACACATTGATGAAGCATCTCTACATTATTAATGTCTGCTGCATAAACCAATTGTTTTAGGTGGCCCCACAGACAAAAATCCAAAGGACTGAGGACAGGAGTATGTGGAGACCATGGAACCAGTCCCTCCCCTACCTATGCATCTTTCATGGTAGATGTCAGCCAGTGCATCCTGAACAATGTGACTAAAATGTGCTGGAGCCCCATCATGCATAACCATATGCATCTTCATATTAGCAGGGGTACATCCTCTAGCAGGTCTGGAAATGTGTTTGAAATAGTCCTTGCAGATATTTACTGTAAGACGTACTGCAAGAACATATGCACCTACCAGACAGTCATCTTCAATTCCAGCCCACACATTAATCATAAGCTGATGCTGGTGTTAACCTGTATTGTACCATGGGGATTCTGATTGACCCACAAATGTTGGTTGTGTAAATTAGTTATTCCATCTCTTCTAAATGTTGCCTCATCCGTAAACAAGACTGAAGAGACAAAAAAATGGATTGGCAGTTTGTGCAATAAATGATCAGTAAAAGTTCTCCCGTGTTGAGTGATTAGAGGGCAAAAGACCATTTACATGTTGCAAATGATACAGATACAGGAGCTGCTCTTGAAGTACCTTCCATGAGGTACTATAAGATGTAAGACATGCTAGGGCCACTTGACATGTGCTGATACATGGATCATCTCTAACAGCCTGGAGAATGTGTTCTTTGTGATCAGGCGTATGAGCAGATATCAGTCTTCTTTGATCCATAGTTTGTGGCGGCACAGCAGCACTACTATAAACAGCAGTAAAGGTTGGAGGACTCGACTGCCTTCAGTCTGCAAATGAAATATAATACAGCCCTGCAGTCTCATGGCCTTATGTAAAATCATATCTGCCTGTTCACAATATGTATATCCTACCATTTGTTAAATGGAACACTTCTCATTAACTCACTACTACTACTACTACACATTAAATGTTGAAGTCAGACTAGCCACAAATGTACATGAACAACAAATGTAACCCAGTCTACATGGCCACACCGCGCCATCTACCATAAACTTTCTTTAAACTTCATAACTCAAAAATGAAGGATTTGTAGACATGTTTTTATATTGGCTTTTGTCCTTGTTTTGGCTTGAAGAATTCCCAAAGTTTGTAAAAGTATTTTTGATACACTCTGTGTAATTGAAACATGTGATTGAATAAACATTTCTTTGTCTTTTGTTATTTTTTTAAACTGTATAATTTCTACATTATTTACATTATTCGGACTATTGTTCTCATCTTTGTCGCCATATTTATTACAACGTTTTGGCCATTGTACACTCTGGCCTTCTTCAGGTGGTTGGAATGTCAAGGTCACATGGCACAGTGGATAAAGGCGTTAGTTAGATCCAGTGACAGGAAGATTTCTCAAAGTTTAATAATTGATTCCATTCTTTTTTCAATGATTCTAAGATCTTTCATTTTTTTTTTCCACTCTTCTGTCAAGTTCATCTCATGCTAATTCTTTTGCTTCAAACTTGTGAACTAAAATGTCTGTAGGGAAAAACCACTGGATAACCTGACATGCTTTTAAACTGCCCAGCCATGAAGAACATTGTGGCAAAGCAAGGTCTAATTACTACAAGTAGGACAACACATTTTTCATTAGCTTTTTTTGAAGCCGATATATGCTAACTTTATTCTGATATCTAAAATCCAAGATGTTTTTAAGGAATTTTTATCCATTTGTTTTTGAAAAGAGTAGAATTTTTATTTACCAGTCTGGACTTTTTCAGAGTTTTTAATAAAGAAAATGTGCCTTTTAGCATATATAATGACATTCTTACACTTCACAATTATTTATTGTAAATGTACACAATATTTAACTGTGACAGAAATTTGCTGGTGAATACTAGAACTGTAACAATGAAATTTTCTGTCATTTGATGTTCATGGCTTTAATTTCTAATAATCTTTTTTTACTTATTTACACACCTTTACCTTGTTAATGTTTCAATGAACAACAGTTATTTCTTTAAATGATTTTGGTTTCTTTAAAACGCATTTCAAATATGCCAAATTGAATTTTTAATGTGCTTAGATATAGAACTGTTTTGGTATAATATTTTATTCCTTTAAGGAAGATTTTTTTTTTTTCTAAATACTGAGAAATGGGTTAGTCACACTTCTTACAATGATGATATATTGTCATGAACAAAGATAATAACACAGGTTGTCTGAAATTGTCAGTGATCTTCTGTCTTGTAGTTAGCAGTAGTTGAAAAATATAGCTGAATAAAGTGAAGGTTCTGTGGTTGAGAACCCCCCCCCCTTTTTTTCTAGCCATAAAGCTTTAGAGAACCATGATTGCCCACATCCTGAAAGAACATGACATATAAAATAGACACTCTCATAATTGATATATTTCCAGGTAATAACCACGAATTTGTCATTGCTGTGGTTGACCTTGACAGTTACACACACACACACACACAATAAATGAGGAATGCTATTAACTTTTGAGAAGAAACTCAGGCTTTTAATGATTGAGAGAAGTTTTCATGTTTATAATCTAGCACTTTCAGTATATTTAATTGCTGAACAGGATTAAATTAAAAATATTTTATTGGATGTGCCTTCTTGGGGTGAGAATGTTATAGACAAATTTATTCAGGTCTGTTCACTTTTACAAAATGAAGAAAAATATCCAGTTTATGAATAATTTATTTATTTAACTGGAATTAGGTATTATCATAAAAAATCTGATGGAATAAAAACAAAACAAAACAAATTATTTAACCCAAAGCCTGACCAATGAGCCATTCTCCTCCTCCTCTATCCTTGGGTGTTTCTGGCCATTTATGGCATTTAGTGCATAAAAACCTGATCCTGGGAGACTTGATGCTCCTGTACCACCTTCCCATTGCACTAAAAGTGGGCGTGTCCTGATACTTGCAGCAATAGCCAATGGAACCAAGCTTTAACAATATCCTAACATACATATGCAAGGGGGCAGTAGTGCTCAAATTAAAAATAACCTTGTGTCATGAATTACATATGATCTACGAACCTTTTACAGAAATCAGATTTCATTTTGTACGTCTTCCTACATCTCTTTTACTGTTTTAATTTTCTTTTTAATTTGTCCTTGATTTTAATTTCCAACGCTTCATAGTCTATTCAAAATTGTTTTCTTTCCTTTTTATTCTATACAATGTTGATATTGATTCGGTAGAAATAAGGCAATTGTCAAAAGAAAAAATAAACTGAATGAACTTAGACAAAATTCATTATTTCAAAAGGTTTTATTTGCTGAATACTTTATTGAAAAGAAAATGAATGTTTTTTTGTTTGTTTTTTTTAAATATATATATATTTTTTTTTTATAAAGTATTCAAATATGACATTGCATTCCATCTGTTGGTTCAGTTTTAAGAAGCAAATATGAATCATTGAATGTTTTGAACTGTACTATTGCTGAATTCAATTCAGTTCCTTGAAATCAGTCATCCAAAAAATGAATCTATAGGAGTGTTTCATTCTATCAAACATGGTACTTTTTTTAATTTTTTTATCATGTAACCAACTGAAATTATGCAGATGTAGAGGTCAGTAGTGTTGGCATTTAAAATAAATTTTGACCTCTTTTCATCTGAGCATATTTTTTTTTATTCGCTTGAACAAATAGTGCACTCTATGACTTTACAATCTGTGCATGGCATGATTATGCTGCTGGTTAATTACATAATTCATGCCAAGTGAGCAAAGACAAAAAGCAAAAGGAAATAATTAACATATTTGTCAAACTAAAAAAAAAAAAAAATCTCTCTCCAAGCATTATACTACAACTAATATACTAGTATTCTGAAGAGACGGCTGATACCAAAAAAAACCAGCATTGGATAACAGACTATATTTCACATGGTGTAATGCATAATTTTCAAATCAAGTTTATCACTTGAACTTTAAACCTGCCTGTATTTTGTGCAGGAAGGTTTTGGGTAATACCTGATATAAGCATGTTTTCTTACCATAGCAAAAGAATTTTCTTACTCTAGTAACAAAATTTCTTACTATAGCAACAGAATGTTCTGAAAGTGAAGATCGGAAATTATCCGAATTTAGAAATTCTAATAATGGCAAGAGGAAATAATAAACTTCATATAAACCTTATCATGTGTGTTTCTATCCAAAACCAATTGCTCATCTTGATTGTTAAATTCATAACCTTTCAGCCGTTAGTTGTCCAAGCCTGTTACTTATGTAGTCTAAATGTTTTTTAATTCACACATTGATCTATGTTGAAATAAATTCACAAAGTTGGCCTACCTATCTTTAAAACTAGTTCTGTAATTCAACAATTAAAATATCAGTGTGAAGCTGGCTACATAGGTAGGACTGCTTAACTCTTTTAGAGAAGAGAATTGCTCAGTTTGTCCCAGTATCTATTAGAAAAGGTTCACTAAATAATTTACATAATTGTGCCATTACATCTGGGTCTGCAATTGTAGAACACCTTATATAAAATTGGAAGTGTGCATAATTTTTCCTAGAAGATATGGTCTGAATTCTGTGCAGATTGTATTCTAACTATCATTTAAAAGTCCCTGAGACAATTTTAAATCAAAACCACCATCCTTATATAAACAGAAAGATTTTTTTTTTATAAGACAGAATGTGATTTGTTTATAAAAATATCTTGGTATATTTTCAATACACGTGTATTTTTCTTTTTGATGTTTCCTTTTCAGTTGTGCACAAAAATTTTACTTTCTTTAATTGAATTCTGAGGAGTAAAGAGTGCTAATCAGTGAGCTATGTCCCATTTCTCTTTTCTTTTTAACCCCCTTTTTTTCTTGCCCTTAATTTCATATTTTCAACTAGTGTTGTTGTTGTTTTCTTTTTTCTTTCTTTCAAATATGTCTGTTTTTATTACTTTAATTTTTTTTTTTTTTATTCATTAAAACATTTTAAATAATCTTTTCACCCCAAGCAAGAAAATAATGCCACTAGGATGCAGGGGGTTACAAGGAGTGAAAGAGAATGAAAAGACTTTAGTGAGGAAAAGGACAATAAAGGAACAGGGTTCAGTTAGACAAAAGATGACGTTTGATGTTGCATTTAAATTTTGGAAGATTATATGTGGCAGGAAAGTAAGAAATTGGAGGAGAGTTCCACAGGCCAGAAGTGGAAAGAAAAGAAGCTATTAGAATAGAACTGATGGTTGCATCTAGCTATTTCAACAGTAAAATTATGAGACCTAATTGCCAATCTAGTTGTATGCTTAAATTCATGCAATCGAGAGGCACAAAGGAGGAAAGCTCATCAGAACAAATGCCTTGAAAATATTTGTAGAAAAAACTGAGGGAAGCAACACCATATTGGTGAGAAAGTAACAAAAGTTGAGATGCCAGGTCAGGATTGATTATATTACAGACCCTTCCTTGAATTTTGTCAAGAATGTTGAGACATATAGTAGGAACACCAGACTAGGCAGCAATATTCAATGCATGGACGAATGGTAGATTTATGAAGGGGCAAGATGGATTTACGATTTTGTTGAAACATTGAAACCTGTGGAATTTTACTCAAAAGGTATTGAAGAACTGCCTAAGTCATTGAAAATAACATTGGACAAATAATTAAATAAAATGTAATTTTTTTTTTTCTTTTTAAAAATAATATTAATAAATGATAACAGTAATTATTTATGACTCAACCTAACAGTGGAATAAATGTTTTTCATTATCTTTTTAGCTTAAAAGTTAGGGTGTGGAATACCAGGCATATATGGTGCATCTTGTTGAAATTCATTACAGATGTTTAGATCTTTTTTCATATTACTTTTGAATAAGCACCCCAGATCATGAATGTAATTTTTAAAAATTTTAACAGGAAGGATCGGTTTTATATGCAAATTTATCATCCCACACATGTCCCACCCTCCCAATAAAATTCTTGTACATTTTTTTTTATTCAGTATCACTCCATGTAAGGCAGTAAAGCCCCTAAGACAAAATGGGTTACAAGGTGTGGAAGAATTAGGAACGGAAACATTAATAATGAGCGGGAAGAGGAAAGAGTAATCAGGAGGACAGTAGATAGCGATTGACATTGCATTTAAATTTTTGCAGATTAAAGTTGTAAAATCTGGATCTGGAAGGGTGTTCCACAAGCGAGAAGTGTGAGAAAAGAAACTGTTCGTATAGAACTTACGGCTACATCTAGCCAGCTCAACTGTAAATTTATGAGATCTTGCTGCCAGTCTCGTAATGCACTTAAATTAAAAAGGTCTAAGTACCATAACAAAGAGCCCGTTCAAACAATTATCCTGAAAGTGTTTATAGAACAGGTACAGAGAAGCAGCCTTACTGTGGTGAGAAAGTAACTGAAGCCGAGCCGCCAGATCAAGACCAATAATATTGCTGATTCTTCTTTAGATTTTATCAAGGAGCTCCAGGTAAATAGCAGGGGAACCGGACCATATGTGGCAGCAATATTCTAAGCATGGACCTGTGATAAAGCATATTTGTACTTTACAAAATTTCAAATAATTTCAAAACATCCATAAAATTTGAATTTAAATTATATCTATACTTACCTTTTCCCTTTTATTATTATTATTATTCCTTATTTAGTTTTTTTTTGTTTGCAGAAGGGGGATAAATTTATTTTGAATTTATATAGCAAACTGCCCCTACTTCTTAAAATTAGAAAAAATATTTTTCTTTTTATATTTGGGATGTGTGGGTGGTGCAATAGATAGCAGCTCAGATGAGAAATTGGAGAGTTAAGTTCGAATTCCAGTTGGGTTCATTACATTTCCTTTTGTGAAAATAATTTTGGGAAAGGTATGAATCCATCTCCTTCCCCCAGCTATGGGTTAAATAGTAGGACTTGTATCTGGTAATGTCATTGTTATTCATAAAAGATTTGTGTTGTAATGGAATGTCCCACACTCCCTATCGCATATGTGGACTGACTATATCGGTAGATATATATAGTAAGCACAGGATATACCTTGTGGACTTGCTTCTAGAATTACTAGCCTGCTAACTGATTCCCTGTCTTTCAGTAGTGTATTCTCTTTTACAATAAACCTGTCTTTCTTTCATCTACACCCATGTTGCTGTTCCTTTCACTTGAGTACCACCTTTGTCTGTTTGTAAACTCTTTAAGGATACAACAATTTGTTAATGCAATATTCACTCACAAAAAAAAAAGATTATTCTTACAACTGAAAATATGTTTCAGCTTCAAATGACAGACAAAAGGTTGATAAGTCATAAAAAAAGAAACCAATCTTTTTATATTTGTCATCTGGAGAGCTTGAGTGATAGTAATATGAAAAAAGAAAACTTCATAAAAATTATTTGTTGGAGAGGCCCATTTCTGTAGAAATGCCAAAAGCATAGATAATAGTTATGGTAGACCCAATAGCTTCATCTACCACAAGGAAAGTTGCTTCTCTGTCATGTCAGAAATTTTTTCTCGTCTGAGTCCATTCTTCAAATCTATAAATCAACTGTCCATCCTTGCATGGAATATTGCCATTATATATGGTCTGATGCCCCCACTGTACATCACGAGGTCCTCGGCAAAATCCAGAGATGAATATGCAATGTGATAGGTCCTGATCTGGCATCTCATCTACAGTTGCTTTCTCACAGATGTGCTGTGGCTTCTCTCTGTCTCTTCTACAAGTATTTTCAATGGCAACTCTTCATACGAGCTACTTTCGTTAGTTCCAAGATTACATGAATTTAAGCGAGCTACTAGGCTGGCATCTCAGTCCCACCCTTTCACTGTCGAAATGGTTAAATGTAACATCTCTTCTACTCAAACAGCTTCTCTCAAACTTCCCATCTGTGGAATTCTCTTCGTCTTGCTTGCTTTTCTGATAACTATAATCTTCAAATATTCAAGTGTAATGTCAATCGACATCTGACACCCTGTGCTTCTCTGTATCCTTTCCTCAAACATGCCTCTTTACTCTTGTTCTCAATTCTCTGTGACCCCTTGCATGCTAGTGGCACTTCTGCCTTGCTTGGGGTGAATTGCTTAAAAAAGAAAAAAAAAGGGAGTTCTCCCTTTTATATAAAAGAATGGATAAGTGTATCAACCTTAATGTCTGTCATCAGCACCAGTCCTTGTATATTTTCCTCTGTTCTCGCGTTAGCCACCTGGCATGACATTGAGAAAGTCAGTTTCTTTTGTTATTGCTAAGTAGACCAACTCATTTGGAACAACACATCACACTCTTGCAGACCACTTCTTGCCTAAGACTTCTTTCTTTTTGCCCCTTTCTCATTTTGCTAACTCACTTTTATTCTCCTTTGGTCCTGATAATATTAGTTACATTTTATACTAACGCTACCATAGCTGGCAAATTAGTATCCTATAAATATATAATTTGTTTGATTTAGTGAGAAATAAGTTGTTTAGCATTTACATAACTTGATATCATGAGGAGGATTTAAGAAATGGCTTTTGTCAAACCTTAGAGACGGTAAGAAAAAGAAATTGGAACACTAATCAAGCTTGAATTTGAACCTGATATACATATACAAGGTTTTGTCTTATCTTATCACTGTCCAATGACTTCACTGCTGTTCCACTTTCTACTTTTATATGGCTTTAGTTACTTTTTACACAAACAATTTCCGATGTTAAGGAAACAAAACAATTGCTTAATTGGTGCAAAGAATTTGACAAAGTTTCGGCCCTCAGTGTTGTGTGCTGAATATCGGGAAGAAAGGGATTGTCAGTGTAATCCATTCCAGGAAATACCAGAAAGTTTTTTTTTCTTATACAGTAAGGTTCACCCTGTACAAGGCCTGGGGGGCACTTGAGGTAGAGGGTTACATTATGGAGTAGTTTATATGGATAGCAGGGGAAGATAACAATTGACTCTAGACTTGAACAGGTTAAGATTGTAGTGATCGAGGGGGGAAACATCCTCTTGGGAGTCTGTTCAATAGGGCTGTGGTTCACAGGAAGAAGCTATTTGAGTGGAACTTCTCGCTGATGAAATACGGAGGGGGGGGTTGTTACTATGAAAGTGGCATGGCAGCACCTAGCTGTGAAGGCGAGACCTGGGGGAATCAAGAGATGCAGTTTGTATGAGCACTTTCCATGGTAGTAGCAACAGAGAAGTGAGAGACTTGCCATATCCCGCCCTTGAGAGAAAGGTTGAAGTATGGAAAATAATCCTTCTTCACCAAGGACAAGATGCTTTTGAACTCGATCAAGATGGAAAGTGAAGACTGGGCAGCTCCTGCCCAAATATGGTAACAGTATTCCATTCTCCGCCTGATCTGGTCCTTATAAAGGTAGAGGATAGCATGTAAATCAAATTTCATGTTAATAAGAGAAATTGATCTGTGATGACCCCAGTATGTACTGGACTCACCCTAGATAATACCAAAATAGACTTTGCACTATGTGTTACACCAGATCATCAAAGAAGCCAGGTGCATCAGCAGGTTGATCTGGAAGATGACTTCCTGGTCACAAGTTGCAGATTCTGGCCTTCATTCAATGTCAGTGGCTGTCCTGACATGTAAGTAGGTAGCCAATCCAGCTGCACTTATCACATGCACATGTGGAACAACTGATGATAGGAAGTTATATAAGCACCCACCCAAGATGGTAAAGATGAAAAGTCTCTTATATTCTAACAAGAAGAAGAATTTGCATTTGGAGAAAAGTCCTAAAACCACACATCCACTTGTTGATATTGATGAGGTCTATAGTTGAATAAACAGTAATTTTACACTGGAGTCTCCTGTTCTTATTAGTCTGTACAATATCAACATTACACTGTAGCAATGCATTGAAAATTGGGAAGAAAGGTATTGTCAGTGGTCAGGAATTAATACAAACATTACTAACAAAATAGAGCTTTTAGGTGCATTTTTAATGATTTTGCTATAGCAATCCATTGAAAATTGGGAGGTCAAGAATTAGTCAAGAAAAAAGGCAATCATTACTGGCAGAAAAGGGAAATGTGGGAAATCATGGCTCTCCACAATTTCCTGTCCTTTGTAGTAATATCTCTCCTAATCCCTGTTCTGACACTCATTTACACAATCTCAGGTAGGTAGGTTGCTTTCTTCTGTCTGGAGCCTGAACCAGTTTATTAATGAAACTGTCTATAAAAATAGGATTGGCAATGCTCCAACCAAAAACTTATTCAGTTTTATCCCTGAATGGGTTGTAGTCCATCGTAACAGATTTGCATATTTATGACTTTCTGCTTTCATGTGCCATGTCCCTTCATGACATGGCCGATCATGGCTCTCCACAATTTCCTGTCCTTTGTAGCTCTTAATAAATTTTGTCTTTTTGTTCTCTCACCTAAACCCTGCTCTGCCATCCATTTACACAGCTCGCTAGGTAGGTTATGTATTGTTTTCTTATATTCCTCTTGCCTTCAATCTGTCCTGTGAGTATCAAATTTTCCAAACCCTCTTTCCTCATTATTATATGCCCCAGAAATTTCAACATAGTCTTTCTGATTCTATGTGTAAATGTCCTTTTCGTTTCCATTTTCTCCTAAAACTTCATTGTTGTTCATAGGGTCAGTCCGTGGGATTCTCAGCATCCTTCTGTAGAACCACTTTTTTTTTGCTTCAAGTGTCTTCATTTGTGAAGAGATTGTCCAGCATTCTCTGCCATTTAGGAGGACTGATATTATGTAACACTTCAGTACTCTTTTCTTTGTTTCTTACAAAATTTTCCCATTTCTTAATACTTTGCTTAGCTTTCAGGAGTCAACTTTCACTATCCAAAGACACTTTTGGATTTTCAGTATTGTATTTTCCATTTCTATTAAAACATTTCCTAGATATTTAAATCTTTCTACTTGCTTGATTTTGATGTACCCAATTTGTAGTTCACATCTTGGGCTGCCCCTTTTGCTGATGACCATACATTATATATCCTTACAATTGATGCTTAGTTCTTTCTTCTTGCTTTCTTTTACTACCTCCTGTGGCATTTCCTGTAGTTTAATTTCTGTGTCTGCTATTAACATGGTCATCTGTATATCTGATGTTGTTAAGATTGTCTGTAACGCATACTAGTTCTCTCGGGATCACCTCTCTGTTCTTTTTGCAGAGTTTTCGATCTAATATGCCCCAAATGTATCCAATAGGGTTAATATCTGGGAACTGACTTGGCCAGGGAAGTTTATTGATCCCATTTTGTCTCAACCAATGTTGCGTTGCTTGAGCAGTGTGACATGGAGCTCCATCTTCCATAAATAGGGAGTCAACTTTGCTCATTCTACTACTTGAGAATATTGGAAGGAGCCCTTTCTTTAATATAGAAACATATTTGGTTGAATTAATGTTTCCTTCACACTTCACAAGCTCTGAGCGACCATCACTCCAAATTGCACCCCATACCATTACTGAAAGGCCCCCATGTTTCACCGTTGGCTGCAGTCTTTTTAAATCAAACTCTTGACTACAGAGTCTCCATACCCATACTCTTCCACTGTCGGAAAATAATGCAAATATTGACTCCTCAGAGAAAATGACAGTGGTCCAAAAGGTCACAGGTCTCTCCACCATCACATGAGCCCAATCCTTTCTGCGTTTGATATTGGCTGGACGGAGAAGTGGTTTCCTTCTCGCAGCTCTGCCATAGTAGCCCAGCTTGTGAAGATAACTGACAGCTGTTCTGGGACTGACATCAACTCGTGTTGCTATGTCAGAGGCCTTGCAACGTGGATCCTGTTCAATATTTCTTTCGACAAGACGCATGGTTCTTTCAGAGGGCCCAGGGTGGCCTGGATGATGTTTTGTGCACTTCTTGCCCTCTCTGGTGAATTGTACGATCACTCTATAAACAGTAGAAAGGGGTATTGAAAGATTTTCAGATATTTTTCTTTGACTAAGACCACCTTCATGTTGGTCCACGATACGTCCTTGCTGAAATTCAGATAGGTTTGATGCTCCTTTGGTTCGTGGCATGTTCCAGTATAGTTATCTGCAATTTTAATCAAATAATCTAAGTTAATTTATCTTGGTTATTAAAAAAAATCAGAAATAAAATTTATCTTGGTGTCTATTCAATTCTGTCATGTCTGTGTATATATGTATCTGTGATAAAACCTAATTTATAAATTGGGTTTGATAAGAGATTAACAATGAGTAATACAAAACAATAATTACTGTAATATTCTTTAATAAAAATAATGTGACAAATTGAAGATTTCTTTTTATTCTGAATTTTAGAAGCCTCATCATGTGATTTTTTTTTTTTTTTTTTTTTTTTCTGAAGTCATAAACTCTCACTTTTTCATTTTGGGAAAACACTTTACAGGTTCTCTCTTTTATAAATCTAAATTACCATCATCTTTTCTCTCAGACTTTGAAACCATTATTATGTAAAACTTATTGTTTATTTTGCAGGTTACTGAAACTGCAGAAAGCAAAACTGCAGACACAGTAACGGGAGGTGGGGATATAATAAATGCATTCTGATTGCTTCCTTGGGGGGGGGGGGGGGTTTAAGATTTTTTGTGTAACATCGCCGTTCCATTCATTTGTCAGATGCACTCTTGGTGACCAAATGTTGGTACTTATGGTGATCTGGTTTCTTTGACCAGGTCTCTGATTCACATACTGTTTGATAGTATTCATTTTCACTTACCATTTAATGCTAGTACTTTCATTCACTACTTGACACTCATTGGTCCACTATTAGTGTTAATTCTTGTTGTTTTCTTATTAATGTGTTCCCTCTCACTAGCTGGTTTGTTAGTTCCGCCATGTCTATAAACTTGGTATTTTCTTGTTCATTCTTGTTGTTGAATTATTTATTGCCCCCAATTAATTTGAAGTTAAGAGTGAGGTGGTGCAATGGTTACCCAATCAGAAAATTGAAGTGTTGAACAGAGTTCAAATTCCAGTCAAGATATTTTGTATCACATTCGAACTCATGCTCCAGGCAGAGATGTAAATCAAAGGTTTTATTACCAGTCAAAATGACCTTTGTCATGTCACTAGCAGCTAAATTGGTAGAAAGCTTAGTCAGCTTAGATTCTTAGTTGCTCATAGTACAATATATAGCCCATAATTTTATAATTACTTATTACAGCTATTGACCAAATGACACATTTGGCTGTCTGCCATTGTTACCCAGAGAGCCATATAAAATCAGATTCTTACTTTATCAACTTGGTTTGGAACCCACTACCTGTCTGTTACACTAGTTGCAGAAAAATTCCCAGGAAAGCCAAGCAGAAAATGCAACAACTTTTTGATAATCAGTCATAGGCCATGTAATAATAATGCTTTCTTTTTGAACAGTGGAACATCAGGGATTGTTTGTGGAAATTAGTGTTTTCTGGAAAACTTGCTGGATGATAATATATAGTAAAAAATGCTTTAAACTTCTTGTTTCTTTCCTTGCAAACAACGCCGACAATCAATTTCCTCTCAAACACTCTACTGTCTGTGACACGTGTAACCTGTTCGACACACCAGTAAACCGTTCTGCCTGTGGCCTTGTTCTCCCCATTTTTATGTCTCATTTACAGCCAAAATTTACATATGCATAAAGATAATCTCGCAACAGAGTAGCTGACTCTGGGATTTACCTGTTTTACATATGTAACCCACAAAGTCATCATTTCTTTCTTCTTTAGACAGTTTATATGCGAGGCATGTTCGAATCTTTATTTGTGCTGCAGGTAAGTTATTTTATTCTAGCATGGCAAAAAATGCCTGCAGCCGTGGGCTTCTTTCCCCTCTGAAGTAGTTCATATTAGATCAGTTAGAGATTCCATGCAATGCTTAACACAATTTACAGAGAACTGAGATCAATCTGTCTTATGCTCTAACAAAAATTATTACAGTTTGCCAGCCACGGCCACTGAGCGGACAGGGAAATCGTCTGATCCTTACTCCTATGGCATCCTTCTGGAAGGGTCTTCTCGTGAAAATTGACTTTCCCGGACAACATAGCTTGGGACTCAGAGTTGAACAGTGGGGAACTGGGGACATCAATGCAAGACTGAACAGTGGGGAAAGGAATTGTCAATGGAGTTGCATTCAACATTGATGAAGAAACCAGAAGAGATTTCCACTGGAGAGAAGTGTGAGAAAAGAAACTATTAGAATAGAACTTACAGTTGCCTCTAGCTAGTTCAACAGTAAAATGATAAGACCTAGTTCTGACCAACCATAGGGAGGTCAAAGGATAAGAAAGAAACCAGAAGAGATTTCCACAAGTGAGAAGTGTGAGAAAAGAAACTATTAGAATAGAACTTACAGTTGCCTCTAGCTAGTTCAACAGTAAAATGATAAGACCTAGTTCTGACCAACCATAGGGAGGTCAAAGGATAAGAAAGAAACCAGAAGAGATTTCCACAAGTGAGAAGTGTGAGAAAAGAAACTATTAGAATAGAACTTACAGTTGCCTCTAGCTAGTTCAACAGTAAAATGATAAGACCTAGTTCTGACCAACCATAGGGAGGTCAAAGGATAAGAAAGAAACCAGAAGAGATTTCCACAAGTGAGAAGTGTGAGAAAAGAAACTATTAGAATAGAACTTACAGTTGCCTCTAGCTAGTTCAACAGTAAAATGATAAGACCTAGTTCTGACCAACCATAGGGAGGTCAAAGGATAAGAAAGAAACCAGAAGAGATTTCCACAAGTGAGAAGTGTGAGAAAAGAAACTATTAGAATAGAACTTACAGTTGCCTCTAGCTAGTTCAACAGTAAAATGATAAGACCTAGTTCTGACCAACCATAGGGAGGTCAAAGGATAAGAAAGAAACCAGAAGAGATTTCCACAAGTGAGAAGTGTGAGAAAAGAAACTATTAGAATAGAACTTACAGTTGCCTCTAGCTAGTTCAACAGTAAAATGATAAGACCTAGTTCTGACCAACCATAGGGAGGTCAAAGGATAAGAAAGAAACCAGAAGAGATTTCCACAAGTGAGAAGTGTGAGAAAAGAAACTATTAGAATAGAACTTACAGTTGCCTCTAGCTAGTTCAACAGTAAAATGATAAGACCTAGGATGATGATGACATATTAGAACAGCCAATAAAGTGCAGGAAAGTAAATGAAATGATAAATTTTAAAATGGAAAAGTTTTGCCATCACTAAGTCAGGTTACATAGCTGTATAGTCTTGCAAGATTAGAATGGACATGGATGAGGTAGATATCTCCCTTTTGCTTAGCAAAGCTTCTACGAAGGGATGAAAAGCAAGCTTGAATTTTGGAAATGACTGTATTCATTCTCTGAAGCCCAGAAAGGAAACTCAAATATACAATATCTGGGCATTATTTTATGTCTATGAGTTTGTAAATTTTAGTGAAGAGTAGCTAATAAATCACTTTTTTGTGAAAGAAATTGCCAGACAAAACATACAAAAGCGTGTAAAGATTGTCCCTAACTTGTCTTGTTATCCAAGTAGAAAGAAACTTTGTAGCTTGGTTAAGGATAAAAAAGAAAAAAAAAATTTATCGAAATATTAGTTGACATTCAAGAAGACAAAAAAGGGTGAAACTATTGTTTGTTTTCCCTACGTACATACTTGAATAAAATTGTGGCAGTGAAGTTATAGTTCTGTAATTTGTTCACCAGGGTACAGCATATTAAAATGTGATGTCGACCCACATAATGAACTTGATAAAAGGGAATGCAATTGACTCCTTGCAGAATATGGGGTCTAATTATGATAACGTTGCTTTAATTTTGGTGACTATTAGGTTTCTACAGGGAGGAGCTGCTAGCCCCATGCCAAAGTTCCAGTTTTGAATTCAGAGTTGTTCTTCTCCAAGATTGGTTTGCTGAACAAAGCTAGATCACCGAATCTTCTCTACTGTTTTATTTATAGTTGGTGAAGAGATGGAGTCATACTTTTCCCAAGTGTATGAAGCAAATACAAACTTAGTCAGAAATTGAATTTGATTCACTGTTACTATTTTCTGTGCTTTTAAGCATTAAGTCACTGACACTTCCAATAATAGACTACTTCTGTTCCATAATAGGAGTTACATTTGCATACAGTTTTCATATATTAAATAAAACTATCATGAAACACAGGCAGTAATATATTCTTCCTCTTCTATGTAATGTGTCCCTTCAGGATATGGGGCTTCATGGCTCTCCCCAACTTCTTATCCTTTGTAGCTCTTAGTAAGTTTTGCCTTTTCATCATCCCTTCCAGTTCCTGTTCTGCCAACAATTTACACAAAAGTTTGTTAGGTTATTTGTTGCTTTTCTCTGTCCCTCTTCCCTTCATTATAGTGATGTTCTAAGTGCAGCTTAGACGTAGCACAAGGCCAAAAATATGGGGCTCCCAGTGAGGATCAGACTCACTATTGAGTTGTAACCATTATACTACATTCAGGTGCTCCCTCTTTCCTTCAATATGTTCTGTGAGTATCAAATTCTCAAAACCCTCTTTCCTCATTAAAGAAATTTCAGCATACCCTTTCTGATTCTAAGTATAAGTTTTGTTTTTATTTTCCTCAAATCTTCCTCACAACTCGCATGTTAAGTCTATGGTATTCTCAGCATCTTTCTGTAGAAATTAATTTCTGTTGCCTTAAGCCTTTTCATCTGTGGTTTATAGGAGGATTGGTAAAATCTGTTCTGAAACAATCGAATTATTTTAACAAAATTTCTTTGGATGATTATATTTCATACTCAAGATTCATGCAGAAAAATTGTCTGAAAATGCTAAAGTTTTTAAAAAGATTTGATTATTTTATGATGGGTGTCCAGTTCATAATACATGTTTATACTAAATTGAACCCTGACTTTCAAATCTCAACTTTCTCTGATGTTAAGTATAAATGTCCTTTTTGTTTCCATTTGTGAGGAGACTGTCCAGTATTCACTGCCATATAGGATGACCGATATTACATAATGTTTCAGTACTATTTTATAAGTGTCCTTTTTTATTCCATTTGTGAGGAGACTGTGCAGTATACACTGCCATATAGGATGACTGATATTACATAATGTTTCAGTACTATTTTATAAGTGTCCTTTTTGATTCCATCTGCTCTAAAACTTTGTCATTTCTTGCATGTTCATTCCTTGGTATTCTCATCATTCTTCTGTAGAACCATATTTCTGTTACCTCAAGTCTCTTCTTCTTTGAGGAAATTGTCCAGTATTCACTGCCATATAACAGTTCCGAATTCTTTGTTTCTAACAACATTTTCCTCTTTCTTAATACTTTGCTGAGTTTTTAGAAGGCATCTTTTACTATTCCATGCACTTTCAGATTTCCATCCTGTTTTAAAACAGTTCCTTGATATTTAAGCTTTTGTACTCGATTTGAATTATTAATATATAACTTTATCTTGATTACAAATCATGATTATCCAATTTGATTGCTATTTTTAATGTTTTTATAATAAAAAAAAATCATTGAATAAAACTTTGGTTCTCCTAAATAGGAAAATGTTCCAGTGCTTTTTTAATCATAGAATGCCATGTTAAATATTAATTATTTTTCTTTTAAATAATAATTAAAATAACTAAAAATAGAATTCTCAGCATGGTCATGTGTCTCTTTTAAAACGAGATCATTTTTCTATTTTGATGGGTTATGCGAAATATCTAAAGTTTCAACTGTATACAACCATTTTCTGAGATCAATGATTAAAACTGGCTTCAAGCAAATGAATCTTATAAATATTAAAGAAGACAATCTTTTCACCTATAGAATGGCGCTACAAAATCACAAAGAGCGTTACCAAATAACAAGAACCACACCACTTGAATACAACAAAAATGGTTAGCACATTAGCACTAGTCATTAGAAGAGAAAATAATCTGTTAACTTTCTACAGTACCAAAAATTAAAATGGTTGGCAGGAAACTTGGTACTAAAAATTTATCACTTTAAACGTTATTTTTAGTGAATACCGATATTTGCGTAGATGCTCTCTTGATTAAATAAATAGTATATTTATTTTCATTTACCAGCCTGAATATTTGAGAAATAAAAATATATGTTGTCTGACAGGATTTGAACCCTGTGTTCTTTTGCAGGAGAGCCATTGTTAGATCCAATGTACTTTAGTCTGTCTTGGTCATAGACAACGTTGCCAATCAGCGCATGGCTGAATAGTGCCTTATAAATGCAAATCAATTCTAGATAGTTGAATGGACAATAATAATTAGTGGGCTTTTAATAATTTTAATTTCCTGAGAAAGTGTTTTAAGGAAACTATTTTATTAATTTCAATCAACTGTAATGTGAACTGTCCAGTTAAAAATAAATGCCAAATGCGTTGTGTATTGAAATGGCTATCTCACCATTAATGTTACATATTACATTTAATGTCAACCTTTTGATTTACATTTTATTCTGAGCCTGCCTGGATATGCTGGGAAATAAGGCCCTGGAGTTTTGTGCATATGTTCATATATGTTTTATATGCTTTTTCTAAACAGTATAATTTTACATATAATTGCTTTTATTGTGCCATATTTTCCAGTTTGGAATATATATTTATGAACAGTTTAGGTAATATTAAAATTAATGTCGGATATGTCACTACCCCCACCTTCATTTTTGACGCACGCGCGACTTTTCACCCCTTCCTCTCACGTTCGGTCAGTCATAGTAGTAAACCGTTGTCTTAGCCGAAGATGAGGAAGAATTCATATTTTTCGCGCGCTTTTGCGTTGACGTCACGGCAAATTTGGCGTTTCAAAGTTAGTCGCCCCGTGGTCGTCTGACCATCGGCTGGGCTGGCTCAATTGTCTCTTGCCGGTAACTACATATATACTGACAGAGACATTTTATTCGGCAAAAGCCTTGCCTAGACCTCATGGCTCGTCTCGGTATCTTAACGCATACGACACGGTCGTCACCTTGCGATGACAGATTTCTTGTCCCGAGGCTAACATCTTTTACCGAGCCGCTCAACTCTCAGGAACTTTCAAAAAACTTCCAACCTGATGAACGAGCATTTTTCACATTCTTCGAACTCATACTTTCTGAACCTGTTACTTTAAAAAGAATTACATACACTCACAATTCTAAACTCTCGCAGTGAGTATTTTTCCTTGCCGTACGTTCACTATGCATTACAACTGACTTTCTGAACCTTTCTTCTCGAAGAACTCGTCCCCGCCATATAGCCATATTGGATTTGAATTTTGGCGCGGATTCTTATCTTGTCAACTACCATATTTCCAGTATCTTACTGATGGTCTTCACTCGAGACAATTAAAATTCATTCACTACAATATTTCCAGTACCTTACTGAAGACAATCTACTTGGCCTCTTCTTCAACTACATTTTCCAGTACATTTACTGAAGGTCTTCACTGAAGACACTACTTGTTAAACTCTTAATAAAAATGTATGTTTGTTCTTAACCTTTTGTTGTTTTGCCTGTCTACTTCTTTTCACTCTGTACGTTTGTACGGTGGAAAGAGCACGTCTTTATATTTCCTTTTTTTTTTTTTACTTTGTCTGTGAATTCGGTAGTAGTGTGTAGCGTCTGGCACAAGGCCTTATTTTCGTAAGCCAGATCTGCACCGCTATCGGGTCCGCAACATTAACACATTTACTGCCAACCACAACGTAATTACTGGTTGATAGTTTTCATTGTGATGTCGACCACAAGATATCTCGTTTTCGTGGTCTCGCTGTCAAGGCTACAACCATGAGTCTTTTTTGTTTTTAATGCAAATAACTGGTACTTGACATCTAAAGAAGGAATGAAAATCATACTAGGCAACTAAAAACAAACTTTTTATGGGAAACATTTAGAAGTGGTGGAAGAAGTAAGAACAGAAACATTAATAATGAGTGGAAACAATAATCAAGGAAGACAGTAGATAGCGATTGATATTGCATTTTTAACCATGTATATCTAATACGGAGGTAATTCAAAATTCTTAAATATTTCCTGTTTGATCTTCCATACAAATAATAATGTTATAGTTGAAAAAAAAAAAAAAAGCATAAAATTCTTTTACAAATTTCACATTAAAAAATGGCTTTATTACATTGACTGCCAACCACAAGGTAACTCCTGGTTGACAGTTTTCATTATAATGTCGACCACAAGATATCTCGTTTTTGTGGTCTTGTCATCAAGGCTACAACCATGAGTCTTATTTTGTTTTTAATGCAAATAACTGGTACCTGATGTCTAAAGCAGAAAGTAAAATTGCACTGGTGACTAAAAACAAACTTTTTATGGGAGAAATTTACTGAGAATATAACACAAAAACAAATCATTCCAAAATATTTTTTTAGTTATTTTAAAGTTGGTGTTTGAAGGATAATTTTGTAACTTATATCTTACAGCCAACACATTAAAACAGTAAATATGAAGTAATGGTATTCAATAATAAGAATGAATGTTATTAAATTCAGAAGAAAATTACTTATCTATTGAATAATGGTCCATAATTTTAAATAAAATTACTTGGGTTTTAAATATCACTTAAGTAATGATATGCATATTCCTATTTTGAATAAAGGCCCATACGTTTGAAATAAATGTACATATGTTTTGAATATTGATACATATAATTTGAATAATGCCTGACCATGAGAATGGAAATCGTCAATAAGAGAACGCTAGCTACCATGTGTATTAGGATTCTATGCCACATCCGCTATACTGGAAAACCAAATTTGTTTTTTAGGATAGGACAATGGGACTTATACAAGTTAAAACTTTATATAATGGAAGGCATAAACATGAAATCCCATTCCGATCCATTGGTAAGTATGTCTACAGCTGTCAACTCAAACTTGTCAGTCAGCTGCAGCCTTTTTTTTTTTGTGTGTGTGTGTGTGTAATAGTAGGTAGGCTTCCCTGCCATCCGGTTAATACTCGGAGGAATATTAACCGGATGGCAGGGAAGTGGGCCTCTACTCTTGTACAAGAGTAGAGGCCCACTCCTTGTTTCTTGTTTAGGAAGGTGTTCCTGGATCTCTCCCTTCATATCCCTCTGGCCTCTGTACTGGAGGCTGCCATGTTTCTCCTGTGATGTGTGCAGACTGTGGCAATGCCTCTTTATTCTGAGGGTACACAGTTGACAGTTCCCTGGTTGCTGTTTCCGACTGGTAGTTAGGAGCCCTAACTCTTGCATAGCATCTTGAGCGGCCGCTCTGATCAACAGTTGTATAATGTCTGGGTGTCTGTAGTGCCTTTCACGCATGGATAGGTGTCCCTGCATTCATCTCTGGTGGGCAACTCTGAGGTCACATTATGTTGCAGGCTGCACCAATTTCCTTCTGTCCACATCGCGGTCTATCACCATCTGCTTCTTCTACTTCAGGCTTTTTTTTTTTTGCTACTGCAATTACACATCATGAAATCTAACAATGATCCCAAAAGAAATCCTAAACCAGCCCTTAAAAATCACCTAAACCCTTTAACATTTCATTTTCTAACATCTGTGGCATTAGAACCAACTTCTGCAATGTTGAATCTTTCCTTGTTGCGAACTGCCTGGATATACTGGCTCTCTGTGAGACCAACCTTGGCTCATCTATCCCCTCCCCTGACCTCTCAATCTCCAGCTACCTTCCTCTCCTTAGAAAAAACTCTCAAACCCATATGCATGGCCTTGGTGTTTACGTCAAGAACCATCTCCCACTGGCAAGAGAACTGTCTCTTGAATCTCCAGACCATTCATATATGTGTCTACAGCTATCCCTTCTCAATGCTGTAAGCTACCTCTTCTTCCTTTGTCGCTCTCCATCCTCCCAAGACTATGGTGTACTCGAATGCATTCTGACAGCATAGACAAGGCTCTCTCTCTCCATCTGTTTGCTCGCATATTCGTGTTTGGCAATTTTAACGGCCATCATACCAAGTGGCTTAATAACGCTACTACTGACCTTGCAGGCATACAAACCCTTAGTTTTTCAATTTCTCATTCCCTCACACAAATAGTCGACTTTCCCACACGTTTTCCCTACAATCTGGATAGTAAGGCTTCTCTTCTTGATCTATGTTTTACCTCCATCCCCGAGTTCTGTAGCGCCACGCAGCTCTGCCCTCTTGGCAACTCTGATCATGCTGTAGTGTCTGTCAATATCTCTTTCAACTCCACCTCCTGCAAAGAACCTAATACCACCAGAACATCATTCTGCTATCAACGAGCAGACTGGGACTCGTTTCTGGATTTCATTCTTCACGCTCCCTGTTCAAGAATGTGCTTCCAAGGTCTCCTCCTGGGTTAAAGCTGGAATTGAGGCTGTCATCCCCCTCAAGGAAATATAAGGTCAAATTGCCCTCCTTCCCCGGTTCTCTGCTGCTTGCTCAGCTGCCATTGCCCATAAGAATCACTTCTTCCACCTTTATCGTAGCGACATGTCTGATTGCAATAGACGTCTCTTTGTCTCTGCCCATAACGAGTGTAAGCGTGCCCTCAATGAAGCAAAGTCTCTATATGCTGCTCGAATGAAAGAACGTATTGCATCTCGCAAATTCGGTTCCAACGATTATTGGCGTTTCTGCAAGCAAACCTTCTATACCTCCTTTGTTTAACCAGTTTGAGGTTCTGACCTCTTCTGCCGACAAAGCTGAATGCTTTGCTCGGAAATTCTCATTCAATTCAACGCTCGACTCTTCCTGTGCACCCACACCCGATTTCCCCCTTAGAACTGAGGCTCAATTGAGCGACTTGCATATAACTCCATCATCGGTTCTGGGCATCATCTCTAAATTAGACCCCCACAAGGCTAGTGGTGGAGATGGGTTACCAGCCATTGTCCTGAAGAAATGTGCTCCTGAACTGGCCCCTGCCCTCTCCAAATTATATAACTACTGCCTCAAATGAATCTTGTTTTCCATCCTGTTGGAAGTCCTCATCCGTTGTTCCTGTCTTTAAGAAATCTGGAGACCCTTCTGACCCTTCTAATTACGATCCTATCAGTCTCCTACCACTTTTCGGTAAAGTCTTTGAAGCTTTAATCAACGCCGAAATGGTTATCCACCTTACATCCCATGATCTGCTCTCCGACAAGCAATATGGTTTCCACTTTGCCCATTCTACAGCTGATGTGCTTACAGCTATAACTGAAATTGTTTACCAAGCACTTCATAACGGAGAAGCTTGTGCCATGGCTCTTGATATCTCCAAAGCATTTGATAGGGTTTGGCATGCTGGCCTTCTTCGCAAGCTTCAGGGTTATGGAATTACAGGTCGATTGTTCGACTTAGTACAATCATTCCTGTCGAACCATACATTGAAGGTCGTTCTCAACGGATTCTCCTCCAGCTCCTATCCCACAAACGCAGGTGTTCCTCAAGGCTCTATCCTAGCCCCTACTCTGTACCTTATCTTCATTAACGATCTTCATGATGTCATAGGTTCCCAAGTAGGCATCTATGTGGACGACACTACTATTTACTCCCGCCTCAAAAACAAATCTAGTGTCGCCGACAAAACTAACCTGGCTGTTTGTCTTGAAAAGGACCTCAATCAGTTGTGGACTGGGGCAGGAATTGGCTGGTTAACTTTAATGCCTCAAAAACAAAACTGCTCTCTATTACTCGCCAGAGAGAACCATCCCTGCCCCCATTAGAATGTCTGACGCTCAACTCCACGAGAGCACCTCTTTGTTACTGCTCAGTCTCACATTGTCCGCTGACCTGAGATGGAACAAATACTTTGAGTATTTTGAGGAAATTTTTCTCTCCAGAGTCAATCCTTCAAATCTACAAATCAACCATTCACCCTTGCATGGAGTATTGCTGCCACATATAGTTCGGTGCCCCTTCTCTTTGTCTCAAGGTTCTTGATAAAATCCAACAACGGATATGCAATGTAATTAGCCCTGATCTGGCATCTCATCTGCAGTCGCTCTCTCACAGACATGCCATTGCCTCCCTCTGTCTTTTTTACAAATACTTTCATGATAACTGCTCAGATGAGCTGCTTTTCCCAGACTCCATGAATTTAAGCACTCAACTAGGCTGGCATCTCACTCTCACACTTTCACTGTCGAAACTGTTAAATGTAGCCATCTCTTCTACTCCAATAGCTTCATATCTCGTACTTCTTGCCTGTGGGACTCCCTCCCCTTTTCCTGTTTCCTTGATAGCTATAATCTTCAACTATTCAAATGTAACGTCAATCGACATCTCCAGATGCCCTGATCTATCCCCTAACCATTTCTTCATCCTTTCCTCTATCACTCCTATTTGCTCTCGCTCCAACTCTGTAACCCCTTGCGTGCTAGTGGCTTCCCGCCTTGCTTGGAGTTGAATGCTTAAAAAAAACAAAAAAAGGTTTCAAATAAAAGTATTTAGGTTTTGAATAAAGGTTCCTGTATTTTGAATAAAATGACCCATTTTGAATAGAGATGCATATAGTATGAATGAAGGGCTATACATTTTGAATAAAAATGTTTGTAAACTTGAGTAACCCTGTTACACTAATCAATTTCCAAACAGCTAATGTTTTCATTTATAGAACTACTCAACTTGCTAAATTCTCTTTAGTTTTGACAACAGGAAATCAATATAAGCATTTACCAATTTATATTTATCTCTATCACAATATTTCAAAAGATTCTGAATGCTTCCATCAAGTTTTATTGACCATTCTAATAATCGCAGAATTGATCATTATGCATCACATTTGATGCCAACTGGATTGCCAAAATATCAAAACAACAATGCTTTTGGGGGTACACTGGAACTGACTGAAATATAGTTTCTTTACTTTGCTTTTTATGTCTGTTATATACAATACTAGTGTCCACATACTGTCAAAAATGATGGCAGTTATAAAGTTTTCATAGTGAGATACAATGAAGCGGAGATAAAGAATTCACAACCAAAATTAAGGCTAATAAACCATTTAATCCATTCCTTTTATATTATTTAAACATTCAATCATATCTGTGCTTCATTGATTACTCCTGGTATTATATGAATCGCTTTTTACTCAATATCTTTTCATGTTAAAAATTTTATGCATTTAATATAAGAGTGAAATTGAAATATCTATCGGAAGAAAAAGGTTAACAACAAAACCTTTTTGGAGACTAAGTTGAAGCAATGATGATCACTTAATATACAAAGGTATCTGAGTGCCTCACATGAAAGGTTTGAACAAATAAGACTTTAATCTAAGAAATATAGGAGTAAAGGAACCGGTTAATTAAATGGTTCATTTTGTTTGGGAAGTAATTTTGTCTAAATGCAGATAAATATTTAATTTGTATAGATTATTAAAATGACTAAGGGATAAAAATTTAACTTATAAATTTACTAATATAAATTGATTTACCTCCCTTCCCACTACAGATGGGACAGAAAATATATAAATAAATGCACATTGATAATTATTACATGGTTTGATGATTTATGGACTTTAGAATTATTTTCATGCTTGTTTGTGTCATAAAAAAATAACAGCAGTGTTTGATATTTTCTAAGTACAATGCAATTTCAAAACTTCTATTTATATATATATATATATATATATATATATATATATATATATATTATACACTGATACATTAGAACATGTAAGTTACTACTACAAAATTGTACATTTTGTTTCGACATTTAATAAACAATGAATGACCTTGTGCATAAATGTTACCTTTATTCTTATTGTACTGGTTTTTTACAATAAACCATTACTTATTTTATCCGCATTCCTATTAGCACGGAATATAACAGTATAAAATAGCAGCATTTAGAGTAAGTAGAAGGTTTTGATGAAAAAAAATAGAACGGGGCATAAGACGAGGATATATCTTCTTGTTAGACTTATTTAACATTTACTGAAAGGTGATCCCGAGAGAACTAGTATGCGTTACAGACAATCTTAACAACATCAGATATACAGATGACCGTGTTAATAGCAGACACAGAAATTAAACTACAGGAAATGCCACAGGAGGTAGTAAAAGAAAGCAAGAAGAAAGAACTAAGCATCAATTGTAAGGATATATAATGTATGGTCATCAGCAAAAGAGGCAGCCCAAGATGTGAACTACAAATTGGGTACATCAAAATCAAGCAAGTAGAAAGATTTAAATATCTAGGAAATGTTTTAATGGAAATGGAAAATACAATACTGAAAATCCAAAAGTGTCTTTGGATAGTGAAAGTTGACTCCTGAAAGCTAAGCAAAGTATTAAGAAATGGGAAAATTTTGTAAGAAACAAAGAAAAGAGTACTGAAGTGTTACATAATATCAGTCCTCCTAAATGGCAGAGAATGCTGGACAATCTCTTCACAAATGAAGACACTTGAAGCAAAAAAAAAGGTGGTTCTACAGAAGGATGCTGAGAATCCCATGGACTGACCCTATGAACAACAATGAAGTTTTAGGAGAAAATGGAAACGAAAAGGACATTTACACATAGAATCAGAAAGACTATGTTGAAATTTCTGGGGCATATAATAATGAGGAAAGAGGGTTTGGAAAATTTGATACTCACAGGACAGATTGAAGGCAAGCGGGATATAAGAAAACAATACATAACCTACCTAGCGAGCTGTGTAAATGGATGGCAGAGCAGGGTTTAGGTGAGAGAACAAAAAGACAAAATTTATTAAGAGCTACAAAGGACAGGAAATTGTGGAGAGCCATGATCGTCCATGTCGGGAAGGGACATGGCACATGAAAGCAGAAAGTCATAAATATGCAAATCTGTTACGATGGACTACAACCCATTCAGGAATGAAATTGAATAAGTTTTTGGTTGGCGCATTGCCAATCCTATTTTTATAGACAGTTTCATTAATGAACATTGAAAAGTAGGGATGTTGCATTATACACAATATCAGACTACATTAATAAATGCGGGAAATTTCTATTATTGCTATCTACCTGGTTCAGTGAAACATACAAATATGAAATTCTTCTTGTTTGATATGTTGCTTCAGAATGTGGGGATCATGGCTCTCCACAATTTCCTATCTTTTTTAGCTTTAAGTAATGTTTGTCTCCATAACTATCCTTCCCAATTCCTGTTCTGCCATCCTTTTAGACAAGCTCATTAGCTCAGTTGTTTGCTGCTTTCTTCTTTCTTCCAATATGCCCTGTGCATGTCAAATTCTCCAAGCCCTCTTTCCTTACATGTCCTAGAAATTTCAAAAAACACTTTCTGATTCTATCTATAAACATCTTCTTTTTTTTTTTTATTTCTGAGTTGACTCATTTACATATAAAGTCACAAAAACTATAGAGCTACAGCTATTACCCATGGGGCAGTTGAGTGCATACTACTACACGACAGTTTCCATTTTTCCTTAAAACTTCCTTGTTATTCACATGTTCAGTTCATGATAATCTTAGGTTTCTTCTATAGAAACTACATTTCTGTTGTTCTCTTCTTCATCTTTGAGGAGATTGTCCAACATTCACTGTTACATAACAGTGCAGCACTCTTTTCTTTGTTCTAATAACATTTTCTTCTTTCTTAATATTTTGCTTAGCTTTTGGAAGGCATCTTCCACTATTTCAATGTGCCTTAGGATTTTGGTATCTTCAATTCATAGTCCACACCTTGGGTTGTACCTCTTGCTAACAAACCATACATTTTTCGTACAAGTGATGTTTAGTCCTTTCTTTCTCTATGAATTCCTAGTTTCCTTTCAGTGCCTTCTATCAACACTGTGACATTTGAATATCTTAAGATTGTTGCTGCCAATAATAAATCCTGGTAGGAATTCTTGTTCTTTAAGGATCACATCACAGTAATGGTTGAATAAGTCTGGTGAGAAGACACATCCTTGTCTTATGCCCCTTTCTGTTTTTCTGTATTTACTACATTCATTTTTCTATCAGTATGCAGGCAGATTGGATGAATTCTGGATTATTCTAATATCTTTTCCAAATAAAGCTTACCTCAAAGTTGGAACAGTTCTACAGTTTTAATCTTTAATAATCTTTCAATATATTTTAATCCTGTTGTTTCTCTTATTCATTTAGGCATATCTCTAGTGCTCATTCATTCCATCTTGGCACACTTTTTATTGAGTCATTTCTCTTTTGCTTGCCTGCATTTGTTTAATTAACTAAACTGATTGATTATCAAGCATGGACAGTGAAATGGGAACAATGTTCTCCAGTGGATTGAGTAAAAGATTTTTGTTAAAAATCCTTAACACAATTACCAAATGTATCTGAGGAAGGCCAGAGAGTACAGCAGTTAAAACTTTGTGATTATAACAATGAAGATGATTTAAACACTTTAATTCAAAGTGAAAATTCATTAGCATCTCCTTGTGCAGAAGAAATCCATTTACCTTCAAAATGGCTAAGGTCATGCGCCTACCAATGACATTGGCTCAATGATAGAAAAACCAAAACCAAAAAAGAACCAGGGCAGACTCCTTCTATTGCTTGTAACAGAAAATGGTTGCTGAAATAACCCGGATGATATGCTGCTTATGAATGCATAGAAAGAGAATGATGGTGGTGAACAAGAAGAGAGAAGCAAGCCGACTGCTGGGAGTTGATTTGCAGCTATTTAGACGTACAGCTTTGTAAATTTGTGACATTTTGGTTTATTTTTGCTACACTCTTATAATTCTTTTTTTTTTCCTTTTTTTTTTTTTAAACGTCATTATCATTACAAGAGTTCTTCAGACTATTGGACTTATTCTTTATATTTCTTTTGTTGTAATCATGTTTCAACCTGTAAAGAAAATCTCGATGGGAAATGGTTAAAAAAAAAAGAAAACACTATCTCTGTCTATGGCAGATTGTGTAACTTCTGATATAAGAATCTCAGTCATTGTACATTTTTATGGGCTGACACATTCTTACAAATCATACAGGCCGCTGAGGATGGGGGAGAAATGGGTCTTTTTTTATCAAGTCACCATGGCTATAGAGCCCAGTCTGCCATACTATTTGACTTGTGGCTGGGAAGGGGGGATATAGACTCATACTTTTTCTAAGGATATTTGTGTGCACATGTGAAAAGGAACATATGAAACTGGTCCAAAATTCCAACTCAGATCGCTCTTTCTCTTTCCAAACCATTACACTACATATACATTTATTATTGTTCTTATTCTGCTTAATCTGTTGTTTATATCTTGTTCCAAAGAGTTTAATATGAATATGGTGCATGTTACTCTCCCTGGAACAAATGGATAAGGAACAGTGTTGAAGCAAAAGAGAAAACTGAAGGAAGTGGTATCCATTAATCTGATGGACAGGTGTATATGTGGAAACAGTGTTGATTTGGCTTTGTGCATGTGTTTTCTTATTTGTTAGGGAATAACATTGTAGATCCTCTCCATATATAAGAAGTGTGGAATCACCTCTGATACACAAGTTGCTGAGAATGGAATTCTCTCTCTGGCTTGTAGTGCTGGGAATGAATTGTGCTGTTTGGAATATTTGCGACTTTTCTGCTTATACCATTTTCTATAAAAAGAAAACCTTCCTTTCTCTTTCTTTATGGATTGTGTGTGTGTGTGTGGGGGAGGCTGTCGAATTGATTGTTCCGAACAACAAAAGCAACCGAAAGGATGAATTCAGTAACCTAAACATATTTTGAGACACTTTATAAATCTAATATCACTTTATTATTATTTAATTCTGATATCGTAGGCATCCAAAATATCACCTTTATTAAAAAAGTTATTTCCTTATTAGTACCCAATCTCTTATGACATTAGTTTCTAAAGGTTACTTGAAGCTTTTAGAAGCAACAAAATTATTTTGAGACATTCTGTACATAAATTAACATTTAACCCATAAACTGTCTCACATTCCTCCCTATTCTTTTGAACAGGAGTAGAGGTTTATCCCTTGTTTCCTGTTTAGGATTGGGTTTCTGATTCCTTCTAAAATCTTTTCATTCTCTTTCTCTCCCAGTAGTCCCTGGCATCTTAGTGGCATTATCATCCTGCTTGGGGTGAATTGATTAAAAACAAATGTATTTATATATTTTAACTTATAGAAAAAAAAACTATTTAGACTGTAGAACATTATTTACTTCAGCATGAAGTCTGCAGGCAATCAATATTCTGGCTTTCCATATACAGCAGCCATCTTATCTAGTAATGGGATTAGCACTGATTTGCCAACCACTCATTGTTATAACTGCTATGTAAATTAGCTGCCACCAGACTAGACAAACTTCAAACAGCTGGATTATTACGAGGGGACAACTCCCACTCAGCATTCACAGACTGACACATATGAATATGTATTGACAAGTTTGACGTTCCTTAGTGACATTTTCCTTTTTAGAATGTAGGACAAATTTGCTTCCTCTTCTATGCACAAAATCTCTCCTGATTTTATATTTTTTTTGCATCTAATGTTAATAAGAGAAGAAAATAATAACAATTCATATATATATATATATATATATATATATATATATATATATATACACAAACACACACACACACACACACACACTAAAATTAAAAAGTTTGAAGCCACCTCCCAGAACGAGCATGGGATGAAGAAAAGAGTGAAAAAAAAACAATGAAAAAAATGAAACTCTTAGAGTCATAGAAAAAAGAATGGAATCAAATATCAAGCTTATACTTTGAGGAACTTTTGCAACAAAGGCCAAAAATTTGTGCTGCAAAATGAAGGCTAAAAGAGGATATTTTGACAAGAGCAAAAAGTAAATCATAAAATGCCTTTTTCTTTTTGTCATAATAAAATTCCTAATAAAAAAATCATGTCTCACTTTTTTTTACCCTGTATAATAATTTTCTCTTATTTAAAAGCAACTACTTTTTTGGGGGGAGGGGCTAATTTAAAAATTACCAGGAGTGGCCTCAAAATTTGAACTGTATGTATGTATGTATGTATGTGTGTGTGTGTGTGTGTGTGTGTGTGTGTGTGTGTGTGTGTGTGTATGGACGGACGGACGTTTTTATATATTTATATATATATATATATATATATATATATATATATATGAAGAGAGGCACTGAAAGGTTCTCATCCTGATCAAAGTATCATTAAAAAAATTATACTGTTTAACCATTTGGGCATGTTGGTCCAACTGAGAACTTTTCAATATACCCTCATAAATTTCAAATGAATACAAAGTTAAATTTTTCATTTCATATACTTTATTTGGAGCACATAGCCATATCTTGCAACATGTTGTGGCTTAGAGCAGATTCTAAAAATCTTTGCAAACTGCATACCCCAAAATTTGCATTTGGTACAAAAAACCTTACCCAATGTGACCTACACTTAATCCGCTTAATTCAAGCAAGTTAGGTCTCAGCACTTGTAGCAATCAAATCTACCTGTGTTGCTTTTGCTGATATATTTTTTTTTATTGTTTTGTGACTTTGAGCATTCTGAAAATATCAAAAAGTATTTCAGGTAACTGTAAAAGTTAACAGTGAGATATAGAAGTGTCTCTTTTTATTAATATATCAGATGGCCAAGATGCTGCAAAAGTGAGTGGTGTCTTACCATGTCAGAATCATTGCGGTATATGACTTAAAGTAGAAGAAATATCAGCTGTTGAAGTTGTACGGCAGTATTGATGATGCAACTATTTATTCTTGTATTAAGAGTAAGTCTGACAGAATGAACAAAGTAAAACTTGCAGCTACTCTTGAAAATGACCTACAATCAGTTGTTAACTGGGACAAAAAATGACTTGTGAATTTTAACGCCTTCAAAATGAAATGGCTATCTTTTAATCATCATAGAGGCATTTTTGCCCTTCATCATATGGCTGATGCTAACCTCCAGGAGAGCAAGACTTTGTGCCATCTTGGTCTCGCATTTTCTACTGACATGAAGAGGAGTGATTCTATTGAATCAATTACTAGGTCTGCTGTTATGAAGGTTGGTTCACTGTGATGTGCCAGGCAATTTTTCTCATCTGAATCCATCTTGAACATTTATAAATCTACCATTTGTCCTTACATTAAATATTCCTATCATATCTGGTTTAGTGCTCTGGTAATATATCTGAATATTCCTGACAAAATCCAAAGAAGGGTCTGCAATGTTATTGGTCCCGGTCTGGCATCTTGACTTTCCCACCAACATGGCTTCCCTCTGGGTTTTTTTTCCAGAACTATTTTCAACAGGCCAAGGCACAAGACATAAAGAAACTGCTCATTACACTCTGACAAATAATGACTTCTGTTTTGCCAGGTCTGCCGCTGATGTGCTAACGGCCATCACTGAATAAGTATATCAAGCTCTTGATAATAACCGCAAAGTTCGAGCTGTGTCTCTAGATATCTCGAAAGCATTTGACAGTGTTTGGCTTGCTGGTCTACTATGTAAGCTCCAGGGCTACAGTATTACAGGACAGTTGTTTAATTTAATTCAATTGTGAAATGAAAGCCATTTTGAACAGGTTCACTTACTGATCCTTTCTCGCAAACCCAGGTGTCCCCCAAGGCTCTAATCTGGGTCCTATGCTGTTTTTGATCTTCATGAATGATCTTCCTAATGTCATCAGTACCCAACTATATATTTATGCCGATGAAACTACCATTTACTCCTATAGCAAATCCATCAGAGCTGACAAAGTTAACCTGGCCGCTGCTCTTGGAAAGGGCCATCAATCAGTGGTTAACTGGGGCAGGAAATGGCTTGTAAATTTTAATGCTTCTAAAACAAAACGGCTCTCATTTAACCACCATAGAGAAACTTTTCTGACTGTCATTAGCATGGATGACGCTAGACTCATAGAGAGCAAAACACTGCCTTTTTGGCCTCATCTTCTTAATTGACTTGAAATGGAATAAATAGCTGTTGCCATATCTTGTCAAGTGTTCCTGCTATTCATTTCAAGGTTCTTGACAAAATCCAAAAATAGGATCTGCAATGTAATTGATCCTGACTTGGCATTCTTGACTTCAGTCACTTTCTCACAGACATGACGTGGCTTCCCTCTGTCTTTTCTACAAATATTTTCATGGCTACTGCTCTGCTGAGCTTTTTTGTCTCTGGTGCCCCGACTATGTGAGTTTAAGTGTGCTACTAGATTGGCATTTAGGTCCCACCCTTTTACTGTTGAAATAGTTAAATGTAACTGCCACTTCTCCTGCTCGCACTTCTGGCCTGTGGAACTCCTTTCTGTTTCCTTGCTTCCCTATAACTACAATCTTCAAAAATTTAAATGCAATGTCAATCACAATCACTATCTTCTTGAATCCCATTCATCTTTTATCTTTACCTCAATCCCCTCTATAACCAGTCTTTTCTCTCACTTTCTCTGTAACCCGCTGTGTACTAGTGGCATTTCTGCCTTGCTTGCAGTGAAATGATTTAAAAAAAAAATACTGCACTGGGCAGGTCATCTCAGGAGTATGGAGATGAGAAATTGTCTTCTGGTGACTTGATCAATAAAACAAGGGATAATTAAAGCTAAAGAAAGAAATATTGATAACTAATCAATAAATTTTAAAAAATCTTTAAGTTTTGCTCAGAATTTTAGCTACAAATCATTGTTTGGCAATTCATTTTGATTGTACAACAATGCATTTCTGTAATAAACTCATTTAAAATGCACTTCTATAATAACATTATATTCAGCGATATGCTATAGTAAAAATATTTTCTGTGCATTAAACATATAATAGCTGTTTTGTCAGTAATGACTGCATTAATTTCTGACGAGAGAGAATGTTTTCCCTCTGTTTTTCACTGCATTTCTATAATAAATTATTTACAATGTATTAAAATTGTTTGTAATGATTTCCTATAACAAAAGAATTAGCAGTACATTTACATTATACATGTCATATCCATATTCTGCCAGTAATATCTGCATGAATTCTTGACCAATGACCATCCCTTTCTTCCAGCAGCAAGGCCTCAATGCTGGTGATTTTCGCCTTTTCAAGAACTTCAATATTGGAAACGAAGTCACTTTCAGTGTATGTTGAGGGTTGTGTGGAGGTAGCACTGGTGGAACCGTTCGAGGAGTCACAGGTGGTGTTGGTATGTGACCCATGACTCTGAGCCGTATAGGAGAGTGGCGAGGACAACAGTTCTATACACCCTGATTTTAATGCCCCTCTTCAGGTATCTGTTGTACCACATACATTTTTACAGTCTGCCAAATGCAATGCTCACCCTTGCGCAGTCTGTTTCTTTTAGTATATACTATGTCAGTATATATATATATATAT
>OZ038504.1:3309687-3337187 GCA_964036315.1 Acanthosepion esculentum
AAATAAGTCAAGACATTTAATTTTCTTTTTTTTTCTGACTTACATTCTTTACTTTAAGATTACGTGTTTACATTCATATGGTGTAGAGGAGTTATAACTCTAGATAAATAATTATAAACCCTCTAACATATATACATACAAAAATTATTTTAAGACATTTTTATGTTTATACATTCTTTTTTTTATAGATACAAATATTTAAGTAAATGCTCTGTTTATAATAAACAGTATTAACAACATTTACCGGCCTGAATGTCTGAGAAATTGTCAGAGAAAATATGTGTCCTCCAACAGGAATCGAACTAGTATCCTATACAGAACCGTTATATAGCCTGATGTGTGTTTACCGATTTCACCACAGAGGAGTGTTTCAGTTAGCAAGGTCGATTTTACTGTTTTTAAACTACAATTCTCCATGATTTTCTCATCCCCAGATGAGGTTGTTGAAAGTCAGTCTCGTCTTGGGAAACAGTTACCCAGTTTCATTTTATACGGGGTCTACAGGGGATTTTCAGCCGAGCCTACAGGCGCGTATTAAATTCGGCCTTGTGCCATATCTGACTGCGTGGGGTGGTTGGTAGATATCCTGCAGTTGGAGATTCATTGTGGAATTCACTTGAGTCATTTTTACCAGTTGACTACTTCTACGTGCTGCTGGCAAATCTTATATGTGCTGTTCATGTCCTAAGTATTATCGTTCATTACCAATCTTCATGTGATTATTCTATTCAGTAACCTTCCCTAGGTCACAACAATAACGTGTAGTTTGTGTGCAGATAATTTAGTTGGAGAAGAAATAAAAGTGTCTAAAGTTTTCTTACTTCAAATTTTAGTTATGAGTGTTGAAAGACAAATGTTACTGTTGTGGCCTGAAAAGTAAATGAGTCGAAATTTTGGTCAACCCACATGTTGACTGTGTGTCTGATAATGTCATGTATTTGTATAGAGGAGAAGAGTGGGGTTGATTTTCATTGGTCTAAAAAAGGGTGAATTAATTATAATTATTTTATTATAATTGTGACAGTATAATTAATTTTTATTTATTTTTAATGGATTTGACGTGGTAGTATTAGCCACATGGAAATATTTATCATTCATTGCCTGAGCAACAAGTACTACTTTTTGTTGAAATTTATAAGATCTTTCTCTTCAAACAATTTTTCAGGAAAGTAGGTTTCTGAAATGCTAGAGCTATTATTGCCTGATACGGTATTAATGATGGCTTCCTTCCTTGCCTTTTGTTTGAAGTAGTGTGGAATACCAACATCTTCATTATCATTGTTTTCTTTTCGAGTTACATGTGCTGTCCATTTTAGTTGTTGCTGCTGTTGAAAGTCCTCAAGTGATATGGCTTCTGTTATTTGGTACAGTTCTTTGTGATTCTGTATCACCAGTCCACAAGAATAGTCCTTGCCTAATTTGCCATTTTTAACCATTGATGTTAGAAGCAGTAGTATACAGCTGACAGTTTAAATATTTCTAGACAAGTTTGGCACCATGCATGGCATTGGTATGAACACCTCAATATGATGAGGCTATTTAAGAACATGACTCTAGTTTTTAGGTTAATGTTTCGGTTTTGTAGAAATTTGGGGTGTTTGGCAAAACTACCCCTAGTAAGGCCTATTCTTTGTTCAATTTTTTTATCTCTTTTTTATTTTTTAAAAATCATACCACTCCATGCAAGGCAGAGTAAAGCCTGTAAGACAACAGGTTAATGAGTGTGAAATAATAAGAAAAAAGAGAAACATTATTAAGGATCCAGAACAATAAAGGAAGAGGAATCTAGAAGACAGTAGATAACGATTGACATTGCATTTAAATTTTTTAAGATCAAAGTTGGCTGGAAAGCATGAAGCCAGAAGAGAGTTCCACAGGCGAGAAGTGAGAACAATAAAGGAAGAGGAATCAAGAAGACAGTAGATAATGATTGACATTGTATTTAAATTTTTGAAGATCAAAGTTGGCTGGAAAGCATGAAGCCGGAAGAGAGTTCCACAGGTGAGAAGTGAGAACAATAAAGGAAGAGGAATCAAGAAGACAGTAGATAACTTATTTAACCAAATTGAAATCTGACCAAATTTATTTTCTCTAGCCGAAATCTGACCAAATTTATTTTCTCTAGCCGAAATCTGACCAAATTTATTTTCTCTAGCCGAAATCTGACCAAATTTATTTTCTCTAGCCGAAATCTGACCAAATTGATTCTGTTTCTTGCTCTACTGCAACCCTTTACTACACACCCTCAATTGTCACTGCACTTATATTTGCTGATACAAAGGCAGATCAATAATGTTTTCCTACAGAGTTATTAGCTAAAATTTGAGCTGAAATTTTCACCATATAAGGCTTAATCTATGTGATTAATAGGGAAGCATTGGGTTAAGTGCATTGACATCCAAAAAGATTATATTCAGAAATAAATATTTGTTGTACAGAATAAATGATTTTAATATGAATTTATTGGACATTATTGACTTATCTACATATTTCTTTAAGAGAAATTCATTTTTTGCTTCATTAGTTGATCAGAATTACATTTATGTTCTTTCACTTAAATGTGTCACTTTAGGATGTCGCAATTTGTTGCTCTCTGTAACTTTGTATCTTTTGTTGCCCTAAGTCAAACCTTTGACCCTTTATTATCCCTCTTCCTCTTTGTTCTGCCATCCATTCATACCAAACTCGCATGGTAGATTATTCACTGCCCCCCCCCCATCCCGCCACTTCTTTTGCCTTCACTATAAGCTGTGAGTGTTGTCTGTTGCTCCTGCTATATATATCTATATTCTTATATAAAATCCAAAGAAGAATCTGCAATATTATTGATGCTGACCTGGCATCTTGGCTTCACTTTCCCACCATTGTAACATAGCTTCTCTGAGCCTTTTCTATAAATACTTGCTTGGTAATTACTCTGAGCTTTCCTCTATGATACATATTCTTTAAGAATTTAAGCATAGTACTTGATTGGTGGCAAGGACTCAAGATTTAACAGTTGAAATGACGAGATGTAACTGTAAGTTCTATGTTAACAGTTTCTTCTATTGCACTTCTTGATTGTGGAACTCTCTTCCAGCTTCTTGTTTCCCTGTTAAATTTGATCTTCAAAAATTTAAATGCAATGTCAATCGTTATCTTCTGTCTTCTTAATTCTTATTTTATTGTCTTCTCTCCTTGATAATATATTTTTCTCATATTCTCTAAACACTCAGTATTCCCTTGTGTCTTAGTGACTTTGTTGCCTTGCTTGTGGTGAAATGATTAAAAAAAATTTCTCTAGGCCCTCAAAAAACTTTCATGTACTTTTGTTATTTGTTCTTATTCCGAATCCGTGCAGACATAAATGAATAGATTTATTTCTTGCTTTGAAACATAATGTAAATGACACATTTGAAGCAGATTGGATTTCCCAGAATGCATCCTAATCATTACAGGCTACACTTTATAAGGATCTGCAACTCCTTCCCAATTAAAAACCCCAGAATCACTTTTAAGAAGTACAATCAATAACTTTAGCTTCATTTTATTCTGTACATATTTAAGCCACCTTTTACTGCTTTTGTTTCATGTTTAAATGTGTGCAATAAACCAGACCTCATCATAAGTTTTAGGCAGCCATGATGATTTTCTTCATTACTACTATAGTTTTACGCTTTTGAAGATAAAAAAATGTTTACAGACTATTGCCTTTTCAAGAGTTTATCGTTTTCTTTTTTTTTTCAATTTTATTAAAAGAAAACATTGAAAACTTCTTGGCCTCCTGATATTTTTACATAAATCGTCTTTATAAAAGAAATATGTAAATAAGTTGATAAAAAGAAAAATTTCTTTCTTGTCTTTGTTTCTCATATGCCATTTTATAATCAATTCTAAATATATATTATTGTGCGACATTACAGCTATGATTGGGACATGCACATAGAACAGTATGGTAAATGATTTTATATCAGTCTTAATTCTTGTTTTTATGCCCAGCAACCTCTCTATAGCTGGCCACTCATATTCAAGGATACCCGTCTACTAGGGCGGCTAACCAATTCCTATTGCAGACACTTGCTCAGGCATATTTGTGTTTGTTCAACACCCACAGAGCCCACCTGCGATTTATACTGCAACTATGCTGAGCAGACCTTAGTTACAGTTTCTGGGGAAGAGCGTGTTAGCTAGTGTGATCAAAAATCCAATCAAGGCAAGTACAATCAAACCCTCGGTCACGATGACTTGTGATCGGGCTAGCACAGCTATTGATGTCTCCTAAGGGTAATCATCTATCCAATTTCACTCTCAAGGCTTGGATCAACCTGTGGTATGGTTTTCAGGCACTTTCCAAAGATGCTGCATGCTGGGATTGCCCCCTCTAGACTGATAACCTCAGAAAGTCTCCTTCCTCACAAATTGACCATGGTGAGGTTCGATCCCAGGTCTCATGATCAGAAAAGGGACATTCTAACCAGTTGGCCACATGCCCATATGGCCAGCAATAAAGTCTGTGAAATGAGGTCTTCAAAGCAGCCACCCACTTGACCAAAAGGGAATAAAATAATAAAGAAATAAATGAAAATCATTGAGCTCTCAAGGATTGAAGGTAATTTCAGGTTAGCTGTTGGTCAGTTCATGCTGTCTGTTGAGTTAGTTCTGATGTAGAGATAGATGGTAGAAGGGTTGGAGAGAGAGAGAGAGAGTTCTTGCTAGTTTTTTTTTTTTTTTTTTTTTTTAAGCGTATCACCCCAAGTAAGGCTGGAGGCCACTATCACGCAAGGGGTTATAGAAGGGTTGGAGGAAGAGCAGATAGGAGTGGTAAAGGAGAGGATGTGGAGAAAGAGAAAGACAGTGGGTCGATCAAGGCAAGGGGGGTTACAGAAGATTTGGAGCGAGAGCAGATAGGAATGAAAGGGGAAAGGATGTGGAGAAGGGAAGTGGATAGATCAAGGCAACTGGAGATGTCGATTGACGCTACACTTAAACCGTTGGAGATTGTATTTGTCAGGGAAACAGTAATAGGGAAGGGAGTTCCATATGCGAGATGTGCGAGACATGAAGCTATTGGAGTAGAAGAGACATCTACATCTAACAGTTTCCACAGTGTAGGGGTGGGAGCGGGATGCCAGCCTCGTGGGACGTTTAAATTCACGAGGCCTAGGGACAAGCGAAAGCAGCTCCTCGGAGCAATTACCATGAAAGTACTTGTAAAAAAGGCAGAGGGTAAAACTTATCTCTAGCTTGTAATGACGAAAATAGCAGTTGCACCAAGTGTCAATTACCTAATTCTTCATCTGTGAAAGTGAATCATTGAATAAACAACCATATTTTTGGAAAAAAAAAGTTTTCAAGTCTCTTGCCAAGGCATTATTTTCAATTTTTGCTTTCCTTGGGAATATACAATGGACCACACCTAGTTTTTGTGAACATCAACACAAACAAGAATAGAAAGACAACATGGAGGTTAGGTATCCAGTCAGTGAGGAGATGAGAGAAGGATTTGTTGTAGGGTTCCAATATACTGGGTGTAACAGTAAAATTGTCCATTTGTAAGATTAAGCTTTGAACCATTGTATCTTAGAAATGATTAAAGATATCTTACTGGAATTCTCTGGGGTTTTTATAACACTATTTATAAGAATGTATAATTACTCTCCAAGCTTAACTGAAGAATCATGATGAAATTGATCATTAATGAAAATGACATCATTAATTAATCATAGCTAATGATCGGAGGCTCATGAAGGATTGAAATAAAGTTATATATATATATATATATATATATATATATATATTATTCCAGGATCACTTTCCAACTTATTCAAGATGATCTTTGAACCCTCTCTAATCTAACTTTCTGTCCTGGAGTAACAAGGGGCCACACATGTTTCATGTACAATTTAGTATCCAAGTCTTTTTTCACTGCTTTTTGGACTGTCATAGCTGAAACTCTTCTCTCATGTGCCAAACGTCTTATGAATTGAGTTGGATCTTTTCTAATTTATCTCTTTAGCTCTAAATTGAAATGATGATCCTTGTTCCTATTGTAACCTCCTGATCCAGTTTTCTTCTCTACTGTTCCCTCTTTTTAAAACTTATTCCCTGTTCTCTTGATGGTTCTTGAACTGACTTTGAAGACGAAGCCAGAGTGTGAAAGTTGGTACCATTACTGAAGACCTGAATGGTCTTTTTCCTCTCAGCATTGCTCATTTTGGAAGACAGTGGGATTGACATAAAACCATTTTAACCTGCTCAAAGGGTTTGTTGGTGATTTTTACGACAAATGTTGTCAAGATTGCTAAATGTCTTATCTGAAAACCTGTAAAAAGAAACTCAAATAGCTTAGTGGTTATTTAGATATTCAACATTTTGTGGGATGGACTATTATGCTGTAACATGATTTGGACAATTTTGATGTTACACCTGGTGTATATGTGATGTAATGCATAGTGGTTTGAAATGAGAAATCAAGTTTATATTCAAGTCGTGTTTGTTGCTTTCACTTATGTGCAATTACTCATGGGAAAGGTATGAATCCACCTCCACCCCTCACCTATGGCTTAAATAGGACTTGTATCTGGAAAAATCATAGATATTGTAAAAAAAAAAAAAAAAGAAGAAACTGTTAATGCTATATTCACTGGCAAAAAACAATTATTCTTTCGATCAAAAATGTTTTGGCTTTCGATGCTCACAAAGAAGTTGAAAATCCTTGAAAACATCAATCCAATATTAATATATAAAGTGTACATTCACACACACACACACACACACCTATCTATCTATTTATCTATCTGCATATATATATATATATATATATATATATATATATATATATATATATATATGATGACTCACCTCGTAAAGTGTGATCATCGCAAGATATCATTTTAAAACCTAGTTGTGCTTTGAACAAACCTGGCACTTTAAACCAGACAAATTTCTATAATATGTGACACAAAATTAGCAGGAATTAGAAAAATGCATTTTGTTGCCGTTAAGTTTTATGTTTTGTAACTATTTGAATTCTGAGTACTTAATGCCATTTCGTAATTGGTTGGCGGTATGTTAAGATAACTTCGCATATCACTTAATTTCCCTGCTTTACTCAGACGAATCCCGCCACAGACATCACAAGTGAAGACATGTAGTTTACTTATCTGGTCTGGAAGATCTACATCAAGCCCTTATCAGATATTTCTTTCCAGTTTTTCTTTTGCAATCCAAGAACCCTTGAAAACAATCTTTCCATCATGAACCTTCTTCCACCAGGTATGATGATCATTTTCATGGAACTTCTAGCCAGATGTACTGATGGTTGAAAGATGCAGTGACACACACACACACACATAGAGAGAGAGAGGGTGTGATAGGTAAATTGTCACCATTTTATATGTTTAATTTTGTGAATGCACATTATTGATTTTGTTAACTGCAAAGCATAGTAGGGTCACTTGGGTACTCTGTGTGAGAAAAAGAGCCCCATGATGCAATGCACTTCACTCCGCCAGGAATTTGGAAACGGCATGCTGTACTGCTTGGCATTCATGCCAGAAGCACCAATATGAACCTTTCAGAATGTTTGGGTGTCAATCTGAGGACAGTGCAGAGGATTCAAAAAAGAGCTGGATGAGTCTAATGGTGATTACGAAGGTGTTTGGAGTGATCACTAGTGATGGTGATATGCCTCCATTCATCTTTCCACAGGGCCTCAGACTCAACAGGGATGCCTACATAACTACCTTGAGAAGGTAGTACTGTCCTGGGTTGAGAGGTTAGCTGCTGGAAGACCCTGTGTTTGGCAACAGAACTCTGCACCATGCCACACAAGCAGGAGAACCCAGTCATGGCTGTTAGACCATTTCTGCGACCACATCACCCCTTACATCTGGCCACTTTACCCACCAGACTACAACTCCCTTGATTATTATATATGGGGGTGCAGTTGAGCAAGAGACCGACAAAACTCCTTGTAACACCAAAGATGCACTGAAGGCAAGAATTATGGCTGCATTCACCAACTTAAACAAGGAGACCGTCCAGAAGAGTTGCAGGAGATTCCAAAGTCGTCTGGAGGCCAGGGTTGAAACCAATGGTGATTTTATTGAATAAATTTCCTCTTTAATATTTCAAGATATTTTTGTGTAATTTTGGTAAATATATCTGTTAAAATGAGATGTCAGTGTTTTCATTTTTGCATAATTTAGATGACAATTTATTCATCGCAACTGATATATATATATATATATAATGGCATGACAGGGTCAAGAATAGTGCAATACTGAAGAAATGTAACAACATCGCAGACATTGAAACCATACTAGCAAAGATACAACTTAGGTGGGCTGGGCATGTTGTGAGAATGAATGAGCATAGGCTTCCAAAAAAGGTGCTGTATGGACAACTACCAGACTCCAAGTGTTCAGTTGGACATCCACACTTACGCTACAAAGACAAATTGAAAGACAACTTGAAACGTCTCAACTTTGATCTGAAAACCTGGGAAGCCCAAGCATCAAACCAAAAGGAGTGGCGTAAGACAGGTTTCATTAAGTTAAAGGATTTTGAAGATGGTAGACTGAAGCACTGTGATCAGCTTCGTTAAGCAGAGACGCCATCAAAATCCTGCTTTATCAAATTTCATCTGTCAGTGTGGCTTTGTCACATGCAGCAAGGCTGGGCTAGTATCACACTTCAGAAAGCACAAATGAATTATGTCTTTCCCTTACCTGATTTTCTCTACAATAGCCCCTGCTAGCATGCATAAGTGTAAAACAAAAGGCACCATCCAATGCTAACCCTCATTTATCATTCACAATAGGATAGTCCACCATATATATATATATATATATATATATATATATATATATATATATATATATATATACACACACACACACACACACACACTAATCTCCTATATGTCATTAATTTAAATAGAAATTTTGTTGTCGACACAACGCCACTGATGTTTGGTTATTTGGTTAGATTTTGCAAAATGGGTCAGGCCAAAAATCTTTCAGCATCCCTTCATATAAATATACATTTATTTAAATAAGAAAATATATATATATAATATAATTTATTCAAAAATTATAAGATAAATATGTTATAAAATCACTACAATAATAGCCATTTTGTTTCAACACTTCCGGTGTCTTATCAAATGATTTTTATAACATTTATATTATCATTTTTGAATAAATTATACTACTCTTTATTGAGCACTCTTTTAAGAATAGTATTTGTTGGTTATTGGAATTTATTCCATATACACCAATCCTATACTTGGATATATATATATATATATATATATTGTTTACCTATATGCATGCATGCGCACATAATAGAAATAAGTTTTATGTTATCAATCTAGAGTCAGTCTTAAATAGAAATGTCTTACAGATGCAGTGTGTGCCAGGTATTTGTAAACACAGCTTTAGTAGACCATAAATGGAAAATGACTTAGCCTAATGTTACCTGACATGTGGCAAATCTTAGCATTCTCAATTGTTTTTCAGGCATATCAAGAGCATTAACATGGCAGCTTAGAAGCTGTCACTTGAAATGAAAAGACACATCATGCCTGTTTGCACTCATTGTTAATAACAGAAACTTGGAGATACTCAGCTTCTTAAAAGTTGACAGGGAAAGAGAAGAAGTGGCAGGTTACTCTGTGTAGACCTCACAGAAGCAACTACAGATACACATACCAAATTCATGTTCTGTGATAGTCCTCATTGTTCATGATTCTTAGGACTATGTCCTGCCATGCTACTTTTTCCTCACAGGTTCAGTGTCACAACCGACTTTAAGGTGATGGTGGTCAAACCCTGAAGTTAGATTGAGTGTACATGTTCAAGCAGGAATCTCCACTCTTCAGTATTGGCCACATGTCCAAAGAGTGACTGAGCAAGAATTTTCAAGATTTAACACTCAATATGTAGCCTCCTCATTCTCCTTATTTGAATTCTCCTTTCTACCATTTCTGGGGCATCATCAAGTGGTAGACCAAACAAAAGGGTATTACATATAATATGGAGATACTCCTGTGTCTGGAGAAACCATGTTTAAGACTCCAGATTCAATGGGCCAGATTAATCTATGTCCCAGATTAGGACATATTCCATGAATGTAAAACAGCAAGTCTTGGGTTTTCCCAAATTGATATCTGCAAACTTAAGTTTCATTCTATATATGGTAAAGATATATTCCCAAAGGGAAATGGCACCGTGGACTTGTAAGCTGCTGAGGAGGCAGATTTAGCCTTGGCTCAGGCCATGAGAGGCCCAAGGCTAAGGGAAGCAACTTTTTGGTTTGATGCTGTAAAACGAACTGAATTTTGGCATCTACTTTGGTCACTGTATGGAATGATGTCATTAAGCAGCCATCACATAACCCACATGACTTATCTCTACCAGAAGTAGAGAAGTGCCTGTTGTATCGCTACAACTATATTCAAAACTTGACAGATCAATTTAGAGAACTTGTGAATTTCTAGATGTTGGAGAGTTACACTCAGTATTGGATTAGAAGTTAAATACCAAAAAGCACTTCTTTTTGATAACCAACTATAATAAAATATCTATTAATTACTCTGCAAAACTGGTGTTAAAGTGTCCATTGTGTATAGATGAATTGTATTCTAATCAGTGTTTCTGTTAACAAATTGGCTATGCACAAACTATTCAGTGCATTCAAGGCTTAATTGGCTTACTCAAAGAACTAATCTGCTGTTTTACATGCATATATATATATATATATATATATATATATATATATATATATATATAGATATATATATAGATATCTGTGTACGAACTTGCAGCAAAACATTTAAAGGACATAGGGTTTGTTTGTTTTTTTTAAACTTCACAAGCAAACATTTTTTTTCAATTTTACTTTATAGAATAATTCTTTGAACAATTCTTAGAGACATTCAGTGCATTTTGTTTATTAGGCTGTAAAGATTTCTGCACTGAAGCAGAAGGACCAATGAAAAAAGATTATCGTAACTCAATATTCAGTTGATGCATACTTAACCCTAGAGATAATGGGTCCCAGTAGATTTGGTTTCATTTCTTTTTTTTTTTTTTTTCACACATAAAGCAGAGTATTAAAAAAACAGAAAAAACTTCATTAGAAACAAAGAAAAGAGTACTGAGCTGTTACATGATATGGCAGTGAACGCTGGACAATCTCCTCAAAAATGAAGGAACTTGAAGCACTCAGAAGGCTGCTGAAGATACCATGGACTGAATATGTGAGCAATGACAAAGATATGGAAACAATAAGGAAACTTATACTTAACAGCAGAAAGAGGCAGTTGAAATTTCTAAGATGCATAATTAGGAAAGAGGGTTTGGAAAATCTGATACTCACAAGACAGATTGAAGGCCAGTGAGACAGGGGAAACAATGCATAACATTCTTGGTGAGCTTTAGTAAATGGATAGTTGAACGTCGTTTAGGAGAAATAACAAAAAGACAAAATTCATTAAGAGCTTCAAAGGACAGGAAATTGTGGAGATCCATGATCGTCTATGTCCTGAGGGGACATGGCACATAAAGTGGTGATTAGTAAGCTAACCTCACTTAGAAATCTGTGAGATCTACACTTTTGGCCTTGTGCCATATTTAAGTAAACGTAATCAGTACAAGTACTAAGTATATAATACAAATCTGAACTGAAATATTTCTGGAATTTAATGTTGAGATTTTCTTTCATTAATGAATCCTGACCGTAAAAAGTTTGAAATAACATCTTAAGCTTTTGGTGTTTGTGGAAATATTATCTTATTTGAAGTGTAATAAGGCTAGCTGCTATTTTTGGTTTAGACTTTGTCACGAGTTGAGCTAAACAGCTTTAATTACTTGCTTCGTCTATCAGTAAATCCCTTGGGATAAGCATTATTTCATTATTGAATTAAATGTATTATTGTTACAAGGAAATGCTTGTGGAAATTCTGCTATGGAAAATTTAATAGCAAATTAAAAACTATAGTTTGATAGTTGCAACAAGCCTGGTTCAGCACAGGTCAAAATCTGTAAGTCCACTCCCCTCACTTATCTGTGTGTCCCACCTCTTAATAAGGTTTTTGACCACACATGCAAATTAGCTATAGTTTTAAAAGCACTAGAACTATGCATTCACTTTACCTAAATTGCAAATGGTGGCTCCGACCGGGCAGGTGAGACATTATTGCCTCTTTGTCATGAGTAAGTTAGAATTCCTTAGTCCTATTTCAGCACAAAAACAATGAACAAATTACAATTTTTTGTGGTGAAATGATGACCACAGCTTCATTCTACACGATTGGTTGATTTTGTTTATGGCATATTAACCTCTACTGGTTATTTAATGCCTAAATCTAAATATGTTGAATGCAATTGTATGCCTTCAATATACAGATAAAATGTGTTGTTAGTCATTCTACTATAAAATGTGTTGTTAGTCATTCTACTATAAAATGTGTTGTTAGTCATTCTACTATAAAATGTGTTGTTAGTCATTCTACTATAAAATGTGTTGTTAGTCATTCTACTATAAAATGTATTGTTAGTCATTCTACTATAAAATGTATTGTTGCTCATTTTGCGTTAACAATGTATTAGGTTGGTGCAAAGATAATGTTGTTTTTTGACGTTCAACTTCATGTGAGAAAACGACATTATTTTTGCACCAACCTAATATTTGTCATTTTACTATAAATATATGTTGTTGGTAACAATATAAAAATGTATTACTGGTATTTTTACTATAAAAATGTATTTTTTATACTTTCATGATGTTTTGTTTTCATTTGGGAGTTAACTATTTGCCCATAGCTGGCTCTCTAACAGGTGCTACCACCTGGGACCAACTGCTATTAAGAGGTGGTTCTATGCTCCTCAAAACCTCCAATCTCCCAATCAGAGGCCTTGCTGCCAGATGTAGTTTATCATCATACCCAGGACTATAATCTACATGGATCAACTTTGCTACCAGAATGACTCTCCAAAGAAGTGGAGGCGACAGGACAGATCTCTACTGCTGATTGCTTAGTAAACGGTGACTCCAAGGGGAAACCTATGACTGCTAGACCTTACTGCTAATATCCTACCAAAATGAGATGCAACACGTGAATCCCTGGTTTAAAGTGTTGAATCTTTAATTCACATGCTACTCTAAAACTTAAAATGTCTCTGATGGCATTTCCATTTGTCTCCTGCATAATATGGGAAGATATATAATAGTTATAGCAAATCCGCCAAAATCTTTGTTTGTATAGTCAAGCCATAATATAACTATAATAGTCTTATTCTCTTAATAATGCTTCATTAACCCCTGATAATCACTTTCTTCCTGGTTTCCAGTGCATATCTATTTTTGGTTCCAATTCAATCAGGAATGACTGCAAAAATATCACTCTCCCCAAATCCCCTTTAAAAATCGATTCCAAAATATATATACTTGATATTAAAAATAACTGATCCGACGTGCATTTTTCGGATAATAACTGTGACATTCCTGTATATATTGAACAGCTTAGTTCAGGCCATATTGGCTGAAAAACCTACCAGTACAAAAGAATTCTCCATTGCCATATAAGTACAAAACGCACAATTTTAAAATTTTAAATAAATTCGACCTCAGCGTTGCAAGCACATGCTCAAAAAAATCTCTTACAAGTAACAATAACACATTTCTAAGAACAAATTTCGGATTATAAACTACTCTTTCGATGTCCTGGTATTACCTGGAATTATAAAACAACAAATATTTTTCTTACCTGATGATATCTATAGGAACAGATGAAAGCTCGTAAATATATCAATAAAGACCTTATTCAACTGAAATTTATAAACAGGGATCATAACATTCATTTACAGGTTCGGGGTTAATGTCTTTTAGTAAATTGTTTGCGAAGATGTATTCTCGACATTTTTATCATTAACTTCTATATCTGTTTTCTGTATGAATGATTCATTGTAATATATATATATATATATATATATATATATATATATATATATATATATTTTGGAATCAGTTTTTTTAATTTTTTATTAATCTAATAGATTTTTATCACTTTAAATATTATTTTTTAGAGGATACTCATTCCTGCCTTGCTTGGGGTGAAATGATTAAAAAAATAAAATAATATATATGATTATTAAACAATAAAAAAAATAAAATTACCTCATATAGGGAATAGCCTATTTCAGCAGCTGAAGATATTGGTCGTCTGTCTTTTCAACCCCAGTGTGGACTGAATTCATGTCTATACAGTGAAGTAAGGGCGGGAAATAGAATTTAACTGTGAAAGCTAAAAAATCGACTAGTCAAAAAACTAATACAGAATTTATCCATTTCATTGTTTCAGTCAAACGAAAGGCATGAGGCAGGGTCTCAGGGGAGGGTGAAAGGTATGTGTCTTAAAGGAAAGAAGTTTTATCAAATTAAACCTGAATATTAACCTTATGACATTAATTTTGTGTTATATGAAGAATGAAATATTAATTCAAAATTAAAAGAAAAAAAGAGGGTTTAAAAAAACATTAAAATATATAAAGGGATTTAAGGGATTAATGGAAAGAGAGTTGTGGGGGTCGAGATCTTAGAGGAGTGGGGAGAGTATAGATTATAATTCATATAGTGTAAAGAGGTTATAGAGGTGAGGAAATAAAATATAGAAAATTAGAATTAGTTATAATGTCAATATTTGAAGAGTTAGAGGGGAGGGGAATATTATGGAAATATAGTAGTTAATTAAGTTAAACCTATATTATGGAAATTTGAATTTGTTTTTATGTCAACATTTTAACACTAATTCATTCCTCTGATTCAATACTGATGTTGATAATATACCAATAGATTTGTTACCTTTACTATATATATATATATAATATACACACACACACTGAATGCCTCACACTTGTCCAGTTGTATATTGTAGTAAATATCTATCTATAATTTGGTACTGTTTGGAGCCTTTGATGAGAAATTATAGTTAATAGCTTGTAAGATGAACATACAGGCAATTGTGCTATGGATAAAAGGAAAGCAGTGTTGTCTGATACCTGAGTGTACTATTTTGGCACTTTTTGTTTACTTATATCAGTGAAGTAATCTCTAACCTATATAAATGGACAGCTGTCAGAATCTTTTTCATTTTAGAGATTCCTCTTTATCCCATCTTAAATGCCTGAGATATTCTAAGTCCAGTGTTTACACTGGCTTCTAAAATTGTCTTAACGATAAGACAAGGTGTTCTGAAAACTATTAATTTCATACTTTGCAATGTTCAATTAGAATACACGCAAGAATAATAAAATGTTTTAATTCTTTTTACAGGAAATTGCATCATGTTTGCATTGTATATAAACATATAGAGCAAATTATTGTTTTGTATTCCATTAGTAACAAGTTCCACTCAGACAATTTCTTTCAAAGAACTGCTACTTTGTAGAAAAAATTTCCAACAGGATGTTTTCCCCAATCACTACAATATTGACCTCTACAAATCTAGGGTTAACTGTTATCATGCCTGCATGATCTTATGAACTTCTCTTCTTACCTCTTATACTCATACACAGTAACCCTCTACCTTGAGTGGCTCTTGGGACTTGTATTGGGTGAACATTAGCATAAAAAATGAACTAATTTAAGTTTACGATACTTATTAAAGGGCAATTCAGAGTTTTGTGATTCCTCACTTGTCATTTTATTCCTGAAAATCTCTTTTAGGAGAAAGATTTTTTAACTTTCAACTAACAGTAACAAATACTGAATGTTTCCTTTTAAGAAAATGGCTGATCTCACCATCACCATTCAAGTGTTGTTGTTGGCAACTTGTGTCATGCTTTTCCATTTACTCTATCAGATTGAGAGATGCTATGTTAATGCCCTCAATATGTTAAAGTGAAATGAGAATATTAAAATTTGATGAATGTAACATTGTCAGGTCATCTTCCATTTATGACCCAATTCAGAAAAAATAGGTTTTCATAAAATTAACTATGTGTTCAGCTTTTAAAATATTTCAATCCGTAACAAATTTGTTACAGAATTTTTTAACATATGCAATTAAATTATATTCAAACATGTTTCATTGAATAATGTAGACATATTTTGTCTGTTTATTTTTATAATAATCCTTTCTTTTCCTCTAACCAGTTTCTAAATGTTAAGATGAAATTCATCAAGAAAAGCACCATAGTTTGTTTTTTTTTCTACCCAAGTACTTTCAATCTCTAAGATCATCTCCAGGGGTGAATTACAAAGACAAATTTGTTGTAACTGTGATAAAATCTGTATTTTGTTTTGATGGTGATTTAAAAAACAAAAAAAAACAAAAAACAAAACGTGAATGCACTCAATTATAATTATTTTAAAATTTTAAATCTATCTGTTGTATCTATAGAAGTTTTTGCAAAGCAAGCATCCCAACATAAGGGATTTCACCAGAAATTGGTAGAAATGGATGAAATGTTTGTTATATGCACTTCAACACGTTGCTGTTACACTCATAATAAATTTTGTTCAGTGTGGGTTGATTTTGATATACTGGGCCTCAAGAATTTGAAGTTTTTGTTTATTCCTGTTGTAGTATATTGGTGTTGTCAACGAGTTTTTTCCTGTATTGTGAAGGTGGACAGGAATCTGTTTTTAGATGTTGGGCAATAGAACTTGTATCTGACAAACGAAGTATAAGATGTCTCCCAAAGGACATTTAAACTAATATACAATGTAGGTCTTTTCCAAAACACTAGTTGACAGGGAAGTATTATTGCATATGATTAATTTGGTTGCGTTAAATTTAGTAAAACTAATTATATTAATATATAATTAGTTTTATTTTTTTGGAATATATTAGACCGACTCTGTTAGTTGCACTTACATTAATTCTTCTTCTTCTTTCAGTAATATGTGTCTTAATTTCTAACCACTAACAGTCTTCCTTCTGGGTTGTCAATGTACTTCTACAGTAAATTATTTACAACTAGCTTAAAAGCCAGCCTATTGTGCAGCATTTAAGCTAGCTTCTGCAGAGGTCTTTTGCTTAGGCTGTAATGGGGTATGGTAATGTTAGGTGTTGATGTATTATTTTCCTCATTGTTATTTTGTTGACTATAATGGGGTTTGTGCTAATGACAGAAATTAAAATGCATAAAATGTACAACAATAACAACTATAAAAAGAGACACATGTTAACATAAATAGCAAGAATTTATATTTTCTTTTTGTGATATGAATTACAGAATATTGGTATGGTGTGTGTAAAAATGTTCTCAGTGTCTCTTTTGTTTAAAAGTTAGTGCTTACTTGGTTTGGTTCCAAGAATTTCGTTTGTGAGGATGGTGTTTGACATAGTCTCTTTTCGATCTTCATGGAGCACTGGCATAGACGTGTGTTTCGTTTTGCTACCTGTCTACTGATTACTGCCATGGAGAGACCCTAGTCTACTCTAATTTTAAATAAAACGTTGCAAAATTTGTTATTCCAAAATCATTTTTGCTTACCACCAAAAATACTTATAAAAAAAAATACTTATAGAAAACGTCTAAAATAAAATATGAGAGTAGATATAAAGTTGGTGAGCAGCAAAGAGAAAAGACTGAAACCTTGTTTGTGTATACTCGGTTCAAAATTAGTCAACACAAAAATATCCGATGTCTAAAAAGTAAAATAGAAACCTTTACTAATCCAACATGTTTATTCTTGTAAAAAACTGTGGATTTATTTCCTACACTACAAAACTATTTTTCTCTTGAAATAGTGACCATTGAGATTGATACACTTGACCAACTGGTGCATAAACTGCTTACTTGCTTAAATGACATTAAGCAGTTGGAGTCATTCTTGCACCTTTGTAGCAACATCCTCCTCCTCACTTCTTCAGCAAATGTTTCATTGGCCCAAACAGGTTATCATCTAAAAAAGTCAGGACCATGTGGTGGACATGGTAAAACATGGAGCCATTCACTTTTTTCCAGTTCACTGTGCATGTGTGCTGTTGTCATGTTACAGGATGTTACTGTGGGTGTTACCACCATCTTGGCAGACAAGATGAGAGTAACAAGTTGGTGCCGTTCAGCATTATATAATGAAAGACATAAAGTCTTCTCTTTCTCTTTTCACTTCAGAATGCAGTAGATATAGGACATTCCCCATCCACACTGGGTAAGTTTCTTTACCTTGGCAACCAACTGCTAAACTTCAAACCCAGCCATGTGGTACACACGTTTTCTAATGGCCAAACATATACATGCTTTTATTCCTTTTTCGGTTATTTGTGTATTCATAAATATATTTTACGTTTTCATGTCTTGTTATTCTTTATATAAAAATAAATAGGATTAATACAAATATAAATATATTTGTTACTTAGCTGATTGATGTTATAATCAGCACCTCTATGCCAGAGTTTCATAGACAAACATTTGTATAAATTGTTCAGTCTACTTGTCAGGAGGTATCAGCAATTGTCTGCAGATTTTCTCATTTTCATTATTTTTATATTAAGTTAAAAAAATGGTTTATGTGCTTTTCATTGGTGTCAGGTTGATTTTCTTTTTCTTCTTTGTGCGCACACGTGTACATGTATGTGTATGATGTTGTGGTTATTTTTTCTTTTCATAATTTTCTTATCTCCATATTTTTGTCTTATTATTCCTTTTCTTTTTTTTTCTAAAAAAAATTATATATGTAAAATTCCTCCATGTGTTGAATTCAATTTCTTTTGAAAATGTTGATTTACTATAAAAGTTTTCATCTTTAGTCATAACAAGTAATAACTCATATCACTATATATACCAGTGGTTTTCAACTAGGGTTCCGCAGAACGCTAGGGTTCCACGGAACCCTAGCGTTCTGCCAGTAAAGCTCAGGGGTTCCGCAAGAAGTTACACAAGTACTATGATTGACAGTAATTTTTAATTCTCCTGTGCAGATATGTGTGTTTAGGTACCTCCACTAAATCAATAACAAAACAGCATAGTATGAATAAAAAAAGGTTGTGTGTGTCTGTCAAAAACACGACCCAATATTAAAGATTTGTGCAAGAAACATCAGGCTCAAGTTTCTCATTGAATTTTTAATGAAAATAAATGTAATCCATTAAAACTTAAGTTTTTTTAATCCATGTGTAATAACCGTAGAAGCAAGATTAAAATTGCATATGGACGTATAGAATAGTTTTACAGTTTGTCTTTGTATTTTTTTGTAAATAAATCTGAAGATGAGTATTTTTATTTTATTTTAATAATTGTAAGCTTTTTTTTGCATAGGACAATTAATTAATTGCAGGGGTTTCTCGAGCCACTGGAATGTTTCCTTGTGCTTCCACTCCAGAAAAAAGGTTGAGAACCACTGATATATACACTGGTGACCAATAGCAACCTTGTCCGTTACAAACCATAGCACACTTTACTACAACACATCTTGGCCAATTTGGAAGAATAGCTTCCCTCAGTCTGTCTAGTGTTTCACACTATCTGATTGTATTAACTGCTGGACCAAATCGCATAAAGTCCATCAGTAATAAACCTTTTGTGTCGCAGGACACAGTTGAACCATCAAATTTCTTTGACTACTGAAGCTTATTGTTGGGGGTCAATGATAATGGATGCCTCTAAATCATGAAATCAGCCTTTGACTCTAGAGTAGGTATCTCCACAGAAACATTTCACCAAAGTTTGGAAATGAATTTTTAAAAATGAAAAATCTTTCTTGAACCTTTTATTTTAATTTCAAATTAATAGATTAAATTTAATATTTCCAATAAGCAAAATACTTTTTCCTGTATTTCCAAAAAAATTTAAATTGACTGGAAGGAGTTTTTATTTTGAATTTGCTAAAATAGCTGACTTTAGTGCCATTTTTAGCCATTTTTCATCACAATGTAATTCTCTTTATAAAAAAGTCTTTCAAAAACAAAATCTACTTTTCTGAAACTTTTATTTGAGGAATATCAGCTGATTGAAAGTATAATTAATATGATTTGAAACAAATATTACTTTAAGTTTAAAATATTGCAGAAATGCATTTTTTAACATGGTAGTAGCTGTTTATATAAAGTGTTGACAGCTTGACTGACAGATGGAAGTTTATCTAAATCTGTTCTATGATGGATATATCTGTAAAAATTACTTGAGGAATATAACATGAATGCCTTTTTATATAATTTTTAACTACCCAGTAATCTTAAAATTTTCAGAAAATATTCTCTGTAATTTAATGTGTTATTGAATTTTAGATACTTTTGCTTCAAATTTAACATTAGTTATCACTCTTATTTTCTGATAATATTGTGTATGGATGTCTGTATTTACAATAATCTGCACATTTTTACACATACAAAAAACTTAAATTCTTTTAAAAATATGGGTGATCACTCTGTCTTTTTTACAAATACTTTCACGGTAATTGCTCCGATGAGCTGCTTTTGCTGGTTCCTAGGCCTCATGAATTTAAACGTCCTACGAGGCTGGCATCCCGTTCCCACCCCTTCACCATTGAAACTGTTAGATGTAGACGTCTCTTCTACTCCAATAGCTTCATGTCTCGCACATCTCGCCTGTGGAACTCCCTTCCTTATTCCTGTTTCCCTGAAAAATACAATCTCCAACTATTTAAGTGTAACATCAATCGGCATCTCCAGTTGCCTTGATCTATCCACATCCTTTCACCTTTTATTCCTATCTGCTCTTGCTCCAAATCTTCTGTAACCCCCTTGCCTTGATCGATCCACTATCTTTCTCCACATCCTCTCCTTTACCACTCCTATCTGCTCTTCCTCCAAACCTTCTGTAACCCCTTGCGTGCTAGTGGCTTCCAGCCTTGTTTGGGGTGATAAGCTTAAAAAAAAACAAAAAAAAGCTTTTCCATTTATAAATTTGCAAATATAGTTTTTACTTAACAGCAATATCACCTAATCTGGACAAATTAAGACTTTATAAATTATTCCAATTAAAATTTTAAAAAAATGTAAACAATTCTTTCAAAAATTCATTTGTTTATCAAAATAATTTTTTTTAAGACAATAGTGTCCATCATATATCTGTTTCCTTAAATCAATTAAAAGCTTTTCTAATTAAATAATGTCTTAGTTTTATTGCATTTTTTATTTTATGATTCAGAGCACATTTTCAGGAACTGGGATTACTGTTTTACAAAAGAAAAATTGATGATTTAAATTTTGCAAGGAGTTTTGTGTATAACTAATAAAAACCTTAAGCGGGTTAAAGTTCAATTTCTTGAAATTTCATAAATTTAAATAAATGTAGAGGGGGTAACAGATGCAAAGAAAAGGTTTTTCCCCAAATTTTACAAAAATAAATAAGTTTTTTAAATAACTGCATTTGTGATTAGTTCTGAAAGTTTCATTAAAATTCGATAATTATTTGATTTTTGCAAAAATTTCTAAACAATTGTTTTTTCAACAAAAAAAAAAAATGCTAAAATTTCTTATACTAATTTTTGACCCTTTAGGTGATGAAAAAAATTTAACTAAAATTTCAGACCTGAAAAGGAGTAAAAAAAAAATATGATTTGATAATCAAATAATCTGTGACACCATTTAGTGCTGGTAAATGGAAAGAAAGGGTTAATGACTAGAATGGAGGACAGACTGAGAGGGAAAAAAATGAAAATTTCTCTTTTCAAAAAGCTTAATTCTCAAAAACCAAAAGAATTACTTAAAGCAATGTTGTCACAAGAGATCATGAAGCGATCTTTTGACAAATGATTGATGGCCCGGCCCTAGAAGTACTGGTCACGAAAACAGAAATGAATGGAACGGGTAAGATTTGATCTGTAAACAAAACTCAAGACAAGCAATCTGGTCAATGTCTAATTTTGAACACAGAAGCTGAAATGGAAAATTTAGCATAGGCAAAATTTGAAATGATAATTCTTTTTGATTAATGACCTTAAAGTTAAGTTTATTTACCTGTTTAAAAAAAATCCTACCAATGATATGAGGGGATGGTGAAAAGTTTTTCATCTAACTCAATTCCTAAAATGTCATGAAATGATCAATGATGAAACATCAGAGAAGAGCTTCTTGGATGGGTTAAGAACTTTTCAGCACCCCCTCTAATATCATTGGTTACATAAACAACCAGTTTTCAAATGTTCAATAGAAATAAAAACAGGTAATCTATATAAATAAAGCGCAGTGTCCATCTGTTCGTCCGTTTTTCAGTCGTGACAAATCATAATCTGAAGTAACAGGTACTACTACTGTAGTTATATGCAATTAAAAATTGATTAATGACTCATTTAAAGTTGAATTTAAATATCAAACAGAGTGAAAGGTTTAAAAAAAAACCTTTATTAAAAGTTTAACTTTTCCTGCCAATTGCAATTGATAAACTGTAATTAAAACTTAAGTGGGGGCATGGTACGTTGCTCATATTTTTTTCTTTTTCTGGCACGTGTACTGTGACACATTTGAAGGATTACATAGCTCGGGTTCCCTAATATCTTTGAAGAGTGACTTTGTGTGAAGGGATCATAAAGAAAGGGGATTTTAAAAGAAAATAAAAATTGTGTGCAAAATAAATGTAAACAAACTATGGTTGTGTATAGGAAGAAAGATTATGCCGAATTAATGTGTCGAGCAAAGATGAAATAATCTTATGTTTAAATTTGTATAATTTTACATACATAGGATGATGGTAAAATGCCCAAAATCCCTCCATAGGAGCAAGCATAAAGTCCACCCAAAGGGTGGCTTCTCGGCTACTATATAATCTAATTGTTTATACATTTAGTATTTTCTGTGTTACTATATATGTAATGACTAGAATAAATGAAACTTTTGATAGATTTATTCTGTAAGTCGTAGATGTAATATCACTGGTTATATAAGGAGCTGGTCTATAAATATAAATCCTATTAAATTTTAAAATTTATTCATCCACTAAAGGTCGGTTCTGCATTCTCTGTTTACTCAGTATTAAAATGTAAATCATGATCTACATAAAAAAAATAAGTTTTAATCCTTTGAGTTATTTTGAAAGCACAAAACAACCACACAGATTTTAGAGCTCTTCTCAGGTTAGTTAATTGCTGAAATTCAACCATTGCTTTCCTGGATTTCATCCAAAGAAGACTCTGGCAGAAAATGATTTCATTGAAGGCCAAATATCTCTTGCATTCTTTAGTTGGTGAGTGCCATTTTCAGCTATGATGTCTTCTAGGCCAATCTGAAATTTTTTACAGGATGGTTTGACGGCAGAGGAAGAGAGGGAAGGTAATTTTATACTGCTTCCTATCTCTCTTATATATATATATTAATTGAATATTTTATTTTTGTATAAAATATATATATATATATATATGTATCTTTTATTACTTGTATATGATATTATATGATATCAAGATATATCTTTTATTGTATATAAATATTATATAATATATATATAGATATGTTTTATTACTTGTATATAATAAACTATATATATATATATATATATGTTTTATTACATGTATATAATAAAATATATATATATATATATGTTTTATTACATGTATATAATAAAATATATATATATATATATATATATATATATATATATATAGTTTAGGAAAAACTAGGTAATCCGTATGGGAAGACCAAATGAGGATAGAATATTACATCTAACTCAACGCTGTCTCCCTACCTCCCTACACTGCCCCCACTTTGTGAGTTTCCTTATTATTGCCCGTCATAAAAGTGTAAATATATTTTCATTTTTTCATTTCAACATTTGGAAATAAATCTGATGATCCACTGTCCTTTGGAAGGGCTGTGGTGAAATAATTTATTATGTGGAACCTTAATGTAATCTGTTTTTATTTAAAATATAGATATATATATAGATATATATATATATATATATATATATATATATATAGATATGTTTTATTACATGTATATAATAAAATATATATATATATATATAGATATGTTTTATTACATGTATATAATAAAATATATATATATATATATAGATATGTTTTATTACATGTATATAATAAAATATATATATATATATATATAGATATGTTTTATTACATGTATATAATAAAATATATATATATATATATAGATATGTTTTATTACATGTATATAATAAAATATATATATATATATATAGATATGTTTTATTACATGTATATAATAAAATATATATATATATATATAGATATGTTTTATTACATGTATATAATAAAATATATATATATATATATAGATATGTTTTATTACATGTATATAATAAAATATATATATATATATATATAGATATGTTTTATTACATGTATATAATAAAATATATATATATATATATAGATATGTTTTATTACATGTATATAATAAAATATATATATATATAGATATGTTTTATTACATGTATATAATAAAATATATATATATATAGATATGTTTTATTACATGTATATAATAAAATATATATATATATAGATATGTTTTATTACATGTATATAATAAAATATATATATATATAGATATGTTTTATTACATGTATATAATAAAATATATATATATATAGATATGTTTTATTACATGTATATAATAAAATATATATATATATATAGATATGTTTTATTACATGTATATAATAAAATATATATATATATATAGATATGTTTTATTACATGTATATAATAAAATATATATATATATATAGATATGTTTTATTACATGTATATAATAAAATATATATATATATAGATATGTTTTATTACATGTATATAATAAAATATATATATATATAGATATGTTTTATTACATGTATATAATAAAATATATATATATATATATAGATATGTTTTATTACATGTATATAATAAAATATATATATATATATATAGATATGTTTTATTACATGTATATAATAAAATATATATATATAGATATGTTTTATTACATGTATATAATAAAATATATATATATATAGATATGTTTTATTACATGTATATAATAAAATATATATATATATAGATATGTTTTATTACATGTATATAATAAAATATATATATATAGATATGTTTTATTACATGTATATAATAAAATATATATATATAGATATGTTTTATTACATGTATATAATAAAATATATATATATAGATATGTTTTATTACATGTATATAATAAAATATATATATATATATATATATATATAGATATGTTTTATTACATGTATATAATAAAATATATATATATAGATATGTTTTATTACATGTATATAATAAAATATATATATATATATATATATATAGATATGTTTTATTACATGTATATAATAAAATATGTATATATATAGATATGTTTTATTACATGTATATAATAAAATATGTATATATATATATATAGATATGTTTTATTACATGTATATAATATGTCTTATTACTTGTATATAATATATATCTTTTATTACTTTTATTATATATATATTATATATATATATATATATATTATATATATATATATTATATATATATATATTATATATATATATTATATAAATATATTATATTATATATATATTATATAATATATAAATATATTATATAATATATATATTATATAATATATAAATATATTATATAATATATAAATATATTATATTATATATATTATATAATATATAAATATATTATATTATATATATATTATATAATATATAAATATATTATATTATATATATATTATATAATATATAAATATATTATATTATATATATATTATATAATATATAAATATATTATATTATATATATTATATAATATATAAATATATTATATAATATATATATATATATATTATATAATATATAAATATATTATATAATATATATATACATATTATATAATATATAAATATATTATAATATATATATACATATTATATAATATATAAATATATATATATACATATTATATAATATATAAATATATATATATACATATTATATAATATATAAATATATATATATATACATATTATATAATATATAAATATATATATACATATTATATAATATATAAATATATATATGTACATATTATATAATATATATATACATATTATATAATATATAAATATATTATATAATATATAAATATATTATATAATATATAAATATATTATATAATATATAAATATATTATATAATATATAAATATATAATATATAAATATATTATATATACATATTATATAATATATATATATATACATATTATATAATATATAAATATATTATATAATATATATATATACATATTATATAATATATAAATATATTATATAATATATATATATACATATTATATAATATATAAATATATTATATAATATATATATACATATTATATAATATATAAATATATTATATTATATATATATATACATATTATATAATATATATATACATATTATATAATATATAAATATATTATATAATATATAAGTGTTAGCGCACGTTGGGGGAGGGTCATAGGTTTTTTTTGTATCAATTTCAATCTAATTCTTATGTATGTAAAATTAGATCATAGTGTTCATAGTTTAAAAGTTAGTTGTAATACTAGTATTAATTTACTTACTAGATTCATGTCGAATAATATTTAAAAATTAAAAGCGAATATGTTACTTATTTGAGTAGTTTAGCTTTTCTTAGATCTTTTTACTAATTTAAGTATATTTAATTATTATTTTTCCTTGCTTAGATTAGGTCATCGTATTATTTTAATTCATAGATTACAAACTAGTAAGAAATCCCAAATAGATAGTACGACGAGACAAGTTTGCAATGAACGGTTTCGTAAATTAGTCTATATTACTTTAGCTATTTAGGTTTTTAAAGTAGTTAAATATTTTTTATTATTTTTCCTTGCTTAGATTAGGCCATCGTTCTGTTTTAATTGATAGATTACAAAAAAACTAGTAAGAAATTTCAAAATAAATAGTACAAGATAACTTTGTAATGAACGGTTTCATATAGGGTTAGACTTAAAGATTGTTATAGAATAGTAAGAATTATTGATGTTTTTTTTGGGGGGGGTAATGTAAGTGGTAGAGTTAAGTTATTGAATTAGTATTAAAGGGAATGTAAAACATTGGATTGAACCTTGCAAGAACGAGTTCAGCTTACCTCGTTACGAATTCCAGGAAATAGCACAAATCAAAACCGGATGTAGCAAAATACAAGACGATATAGGAGGGAAGGGGGGAAAGTCCTTATTTCATTGGCTGATGTTGACTGACGTAGGTCAATAAGAACGGTCGGAATCCTAGCCATATTTTATTTATCTTTTTTGCAATGTCGAAGTGCGTAGCAAAACGCTATCAAGGAGGCGGCCTGAATCTTGTGGAATTAGGTCGGGGTTGCTGTTGGAGCCGATATGATGCAAAACCCGAAATCGGCTATGAAGACAGTGCATCACTGAAGACCTTCCTTGTTGCATCTGAAATGTATTACTCTTCTATATATATATATACATATTATATAATATATAAATATATTA
>OZ038504.1:3347187-3375187 GCA_964036315.1 Acanthosepion esculentum
ATATATATTATCATTCATAACTGCTCATAATGCAAATGACGTCATTTGTTTACATTTGATATGCCATGAGGATACAGGTTTGAATCCTGTCGAAGGACGAATATTTTCTATGAAAATTTCTCAGACATTCAGGCCGGTAAATGTTGTTTAATACCTTTTATTATAAACAGAGCATTTACTTAAATACTTGTATCTATAAAAAGAATGTTAAACATAAAAATGTCTTTAAATAATTGTCTGACTTTGTCCATTTCATAATATATATATATATATATATATATATATATATATTTAGGTAGCAATTTTTCATTTATGTATGTTTCATTAAAAATCAGTAGACTATGTAGTACAAAATATTTAACTACAAACAGGATGAATCTTTACTTAACTTAGAAATATTATAAAGAAATACAATACCCAACTGACCCAAGTAAAAAATCAAATTATCTACTACAAAAAATGTAAAACAGCTAACCTTATCCCCAAAAAATAACAAAACACCAGCTAATTAAAATTTACAATGAACATTATCTTTTGAATTCAAATGCCCCTTTAGGAATGATGTTCCTGATCAATCCGAATTCATAAATAAATATTTCGATCACACAAATACATGCCTATCCAGACACTTTATGTTACACCTATCTGACAACAGTTCTGTTAGAACCTATTTAGACACACACACAAATTTACTAGACTCCATCCAAAACATACTAAGTAGAAAATACAAATAACCTCATCCACCTTGTAAAAAAAAAAAAATGGAAGCCCTGATAATAAAAAAGAAAAAGCCAATACTTAATAATATTAACTACGAACACATCCACAATGTGCTTTGTTCGGAAAAAATGTCTATAACATTAAAAGTTGCACACACTCAATTAAACTGAATAAATAAAACATAAAAAAATCATCCTTGATAATGGCTAAAAATATAGCTGGAAGTGCTCAGAATTATAGAATGTTTGGACAGTTCTACACACTCTGTGTCCAGAAAAGAAAACAGTTAAACACAAGAAAAATTAAATAAAAAGCTTAATCGCAGAAACTAGTCTGTCGTTTTTAATGAAACATGCATATATATATATATATATATATATATATATATATATATATAAAATCATATAATGTAAATCTATTTAAACAACTTGGTGGGTAAAAAACCTGGATAGCACAGTTTTCAAACAAATTGGCATCCAAGGAAAAATGAAAAATAAAGAAAGCACCAGAAATTTCTGAACTGGGTGAAAAAAAATTGTCCAGTACCTTAAATCTCTGGTACAAAGAAAAAAAACCAGCGAGTAATAAGTTAAAATGAAGAGTGCTCGATACACTAAGTCGAGCAAAAGTAAAATAAATAAATCCTAATGAGTCAGGTATTTTCTATGAAAATTTCTCAGACATCAGGGTGAACTGGCTAAAGAGCAATTAATGAGGAACAAATTTATTGAGATATATATATATATATATATATATATATATATATATAAATATGATTAATTGGGTGTGGTCCCTTGCTATCTTGAGCAGAAGGATCCCCACTGTCACATAAGTTTTTGCACCAGTGGGATTCCCACTGGATATTTAGCATTTGGGAAAAATGCAACAAATTCATAACCTGAACATTGCATAAAAAGCAACATTGTATCCGTTCTTATAGACCAGACAACTTTGAAGGGCTTAGCAAGGCTAATACGAAATTTCACTTGAAAAAGTGTTTTCATTATATTTCCTTTCATATCACTCTTTTTTTTTCTCTGTATTCATGTTTTTCAGTTGTGCATTTTTATTGATCTTAAATGAAATGAAAAAGGATAAAACGATGTCGCTGTCCTTTTTGTTTAATTATTTTATTTCTATATCATGTTTAGCGTTATATTTTTTTTCATTATATGCCACCTTTAGTGTTATCATGTTTTTTAAATAATATATCTGTTTTGATTGCACTACTAGAATTATTTTCAGTAGATGAAATAATTTTCAGTGTTTTGTTATAGGAAAATGGATCTATTTTATGACAGATATAAAATGAATATGTCATTCTATTTACAATTCATTGCTATAATAGAATTATTTCAGTGTATATCTATAATAAAGTAGTTTTCAATATTTTACTGTAATGATTTCCAGTTCATTTCTATAGTAAAAGTCATAAGCCATGAATTTCTATAAGAAAATAATTTTCAGTGTGTTTCTGTATTAAAATAATATGCAATTCATTTGTATAGTAAAATAATTTATACTGCTTTACTATAGTGAAAACATTAGCAGTGTATTCCTATAGTGTGACATTAGCAGGACATTTCTGTAATAAAAGAAATTACAATGCTTACCGATATCAAAATATTTTGGTGATTTTTAGATCAAAAGGACAGTTTTCCCTTGAAACAACTTATTATTTTAACTCCTTTCACTCCTTGATAATATTTATTGTTTTAAAAAGCAATAATTAGAATTATAATAATTTATACATTTTTTTGTTCTTAATTTGACAATAAAAATATTAAACACTATTAGATTGTTTATTTACAAGAATAATTTTATATTTACAACATTCTAAAAATTAATGCAATATTTAACATTAACCAAATTGTTAAAATATGTGAACCAACTATGAGGAAATCTTTACTCATGATTTTATAAAGTTTGAATTATTTGGCAATAAGCCAATGTTTTGCCAACCATTCCAATAAATAATATAATAAATAGTGTTTCTTATTTTTGTTGTCAATTCCCAAGAACAAAAAATGTATGCATTCACTTTCATATGTTTAGGTTTTATTAAAATTCTAATCATCACTTTTTAAAATGATAAACATTGCTGAGGATTGAAGGTAGTTAAAATAATAGTGGTGTCAAGGGAAAAACTGCTTTTGGCAGATTTTTTTTTTTTTTTTATGGGCACAAATATTCAAGTTTGATGTAGTTTTTATCAAATATCTTCGGTAAAAGGTTTCACATGGACTGATTATAAAATAAACTTTTTTCTTCTCTCCAGAAACCCATTTTTATGGTTTTTAGTGAGAATCAGGCAGTGAAAAAATATACATTTTCATTTTCCGCAGTGTTTTTTAATTTTTGTTTCAAAATCAATACACTTATCGAAGTAGTTCATTGTTGATTGTGCCAGTTTTAAAATTTACTAAGCTTGACATAGTACCGCTGCCGAGGACCAAACGCAGTGGTGGTGGTAGTGGCAGTAGAGAAAGAGATGGTAGAAAGAATGTGATGAACCACTCCTTCAGTTAGTGTGGCTTTTTCTGTCTGAAAAGTCAGAATACCGACTTCTCGAATATGCAACTATTTCAGATACTAAACAGGCTTGCCAGATTTAAGTGTTGTGCTTATTATTTTTGTTGTCAATTCTCAAGGAACAAAATGTATAAATTCTCTTTATCATATGTTTAGGTTTTATTCCAATTCTAATCGTTGCTTTTTAAAACAATAAACATTGCTGAGGAGTGGAGGTAGTTAAAATAATAGCGGTGTCAGTGGAAAAACTGTCCTTTTGACACACCATTTTTTTGTGGGCGTGAATATCCAAGATTGCCAACATTTCTTTTATTGTGTTCATGCCTCTAAATAAAAAGAAAGCCAGACAATTTCAGATTCTTTCTAAACGTCGCTTCTATCCTAAAATCTTTATCAGCTGTGATTGTGTTCTGGGGCTTATATAAAAGTTTGCGTTAAACAGAAGCCAAATTTGACCAAATGATGCTAACTTACAAATTCTGCAAAAGCCAAAAAATCAAAGATTTTACTAGTACGAGTGCCATTTTTACTGTAACATGTTTGTAGAGTTGTATGTCAGCTGACAACATTGAGCGATTAGCCAACAATGCTAGATTATAAGTTCTAAATATATCAGTTGATCTTCCAACTCTGTCGATACATTTCTCAAAAATGTATGACTCAACAGAATTAACAGATAATAGGGGGTGAACTATAAATAATAAAAATAAAATTGTATGAGTGGCCCCTCCCGAGTGATCACTTTCTGTGTACTAGAGAATGCAGGTGTGAGTTTCAGGATTGAGCCAAATGTGGGACGGGAAAGCATGAGTGGTGGTAAGAGAAGATGACAAAGTAAAAGAAGAAAAGAGAAAGTAATGTAGAAAAGTTAATTGACAAATGAAGGAGGGGTATTGGAGACAAAAGGAATAGACCAAGGAAAGAGAATAGGGAAGAAGAGAGAGAAAAGGAGAAGGAAAGAGAAAGAAAGGTGAAAGAGAAAGAAATAGAAAGGAAGAGTATAGAAGACAAAAGAGATAGACCAAGAGAAGGAAAGAGAAAAGGAAAGGAGAGGTGAAAGAAAAGAGAAATGAATGGGAGAGACAAAGAGAAATGAATAGGAAAGGAAAGAGAGGAAAAGAAAGAGATGAAAAGGAAAAGAGAGAGAAAGAGAAATGAATAGAAAAAGAGAGAAAGAGAAATGTATAGGAAAAGAGAGAGAAATGTATAGGAAAAGAGAAATGAATAAGAAAAGGAAAAAGAGAAAGAAATAGAAATGAGAGGGAGAAATGAATAGAAAAGAAGAGAGAGAAATAGAAATGAAAGAGAAATGAATAGGAAAGGAAAAAGAGAAATAGAAATGGAAAGGAGAGAGAAAGAGAAATAAATAAGAAAGGAGAGAAATAGAAAGAGAGAGAAAAGGTAGAGGTGGAAATATGAAAATCTGTTGAGGAAAGGAGATCGTAAAAGATGAACTGAGGAAAGTGAAGAGTGAAATCGTTGGAAATGAAGGCGAATAGAAGATGATGAAAGAGTTTATGATTAGATGATCAGAGTAAAGAATCTTCTTCTTCACCTATGCTGTGTCCCCTCAAGGCGTAGGCGATCATGGCTCTCTACAATTTCCTCTCCTTTATAGCTCAATAAATGTTGCCTTTTCATGATTTCTCCTAAACCCTGTTCTGCCATCCTTTTACTTAAGCTCATCAAATATGCTATGCACGGTTTTCCTCTGTCCCTCTTGCCTTCAGTCTGTCATGTGAGTATCAGATTTTCCAAGCCCTCTTTCCTCATTATGTGCCCTGGACATTTTAACTCTCTCTTCCTAATGTTAAGTATAAATTTCCTTTTTGTTTCCATTATTTCATCTAAAAAAACAATTTGTAGCTCTTAATAAATTCTGTCTGTTTGTTATTTCTCCTACACCCTGTTCCACCATCCATTTACTCAAGTTCATTACGAATATTATGGGTTGTTTTCCTCTGTCCCTCTTGCCTACAATCTGTCATGTGAGTATCAGATTTTCCAAGCCCTCTTTCCTCATTATGTGCCCTGGACATTTTAACTCTCTCTTCCTAATGTTAAGTATAAATTTCCTTTTTGTTTCCATTATTTCATCTAAAAAAACAATTTGTAGCTCTTAATAAATTCTGTCTGTTTGTTATTTCTCCTACACCCTGTTCCACCATCCATTTACTCAAGTTCATTACGAATATTATGGGTTGTTTTCCTCTGTCCCTCTTGCCTACAATCTGTCATGTGAGTATCAGATTTTCCAAGCCCTCTTTCCTCATTATGTGCCCTGGACATTTTAACTGTCTCTTCCTAATGTTAAGTATAAATTTCCTTTTTGTTTCCATTATTTCATCTAAAAAAACAATTTGTAGCTCTTAATAAATTCTGTCTGTTTGTTATTTCTCCTACACCCTGTTCCACCATCCATTTACTCAAGTTCATTACGAATATTATGGGTTGTTTTCCTCTGTCCCTCTTGCCTACAATCTGTCATGTGAGTATCAGATTTTCCAAGCCCTCTTTCCTCATTATGTGCCCTGGACATTTTAACTGTCTCTTCCTAATGTTAAGTATAAATTTCCTTTTTGTTTCCATTATTTCATCTAAAAAAACAATTTGTAGCTCTTAATAAATTCTGTCTTTTTGTTATTTCTCCTACACCCTGTTCCACCATCCATTTACTCAAGTTCATTACGAATATTATGTGTTGTTTTCCTCTGTCCCTCTTGCCTTCAGTCTGTCCTGTGAGTATCAGATTTTCTAAGCCCTCTTTCCTCATTACGTACCCTAGAAATTTCAACTGTCTCTTCCTGATCTTAAGTATAACTTTCCTTTTTGTTTCCATTATTTCATCTAAAAAAACAATTTGTAGCTCTTAATAAATTCTGTCTTTTTGTTATTTCTCCTACACCCTGTTCCACCATCCATTTACTCAAGTTCATTACGAATATTATGTGTTGTTTTCCTCTGTCCCTCTTGCCTTCAGTCTGTCCTGTGAGTATCAGATTTTCCAAGCCCTCTTTCCTCATTACGTACCCTAGAAATTTCAACTGTCTCTTCCTGATCTTAAGTATAACTTTCCTTTTTGTTTCCATTATTTCATCTAAAAAAACAATTTGTAGCTCTTAATAAATTTTGTCTTTTTGTTATTTCTCCTACACCCTGTTCCACCATCCATTTACTCAAGTTCATTACGAATATTATGTGTTGTTTTCCTCTGTCCCTCTTGCCTTCAGTCTGTCCTGTGAGTATCAGATTTTCCAAGCTTTTCTTTCTCATTATGTGCCCCAGAAATGTTAACTGCCTCTTCCTAATGTTAAGTATAAGTTTCCTTTTTGTTTCCATTTTCGCTAAAACCTCGTAGTTGCTCACATGTTCAGTCCATGTAGAACCACATCTCTGTTGCTTCAAGTCTCTTCCTCATCTTGCCCAGCATTTACTGCCATATAGGAGGACAGATATCACATATCAGTAATCTTTTCTTCATAAAGTTTTTTCTGTCTCTAAATACTCTGCTTAGCTTTTGGAAAGCATCTTTGTCTATCCAAATGCCTCTTCAGATTTCAGTGTAGGGGAGAATAAAAAGGCTATAAAATATCATGTTTGTGGAAAAAGAGGTTGATTAAAATATCATGAACAGTGATAATAAAACAATAACAAAATACAGGTGGTCTTCAACTTATGACAAACTTCCGTTCTTATGATGCATCGTAATATGATTTATATACCCGCAATTTTCTGTGAATAAGGATTTACATCACTCACCTATGCCAACACAATAGGAAAGTAATAATCTTGGACATAATCATTTCGTCTCTCTCTTAAACTCTCTGAAAACTCTGGTTGAGTCGCCAACGCGATCTACTTACATTGAGTCCAGCCCAAGACTGACATAGTTTTTGGTAATTCCACAACATTCAGATTTAGTTGCAGGTATCACCCTGCCTTTATAACTCATACTTTCTCTTATTTATGCCTCACATCATTACTTCAAGTTGGGTGGGGGCAAATTTTCCCCTTTTCTCCTCCTCTCTTGGTATTCCATCTGAGACCATCTCGACAGAGAGGTTTGATGTCTTTTTGACAATTCTAATTTTAAACTGAGTGGGTGAAGATACAATGTTATTTTAATCATTGATTTTCCATAACAAATATTCTGGAAATGAATTCCATTTTTTTTTTTTTGCTATGTATCTTTTATGTTTTTTTTTTTCTAAATCATTTCACCCCCAAACAAGATGGGAGTGCCACTAGTACACAGGGGGTTATCGAGAGTGAAAGTGAAAGAAAAGAGTAAGTATTGGGATTGAGGAAAGGACAAAAGATGAATAGGATTCAAGAAGACAGAAGATGGCTTCAGGGAAGCAAGTAAATGGAAAGGAGTTCCACTGTCAAGAAGTGTGAGAAAAGAAACTGTTGGAGTAGAAGTGGCTGTTAGATTTAACTATTTCAACAGTAAATGGGTGGGACCTAGAAACAAATCTAATGGCATGCTTAAATTCATGGAGACAGGGCACCAAGGAAAAAAGCTTGTCAGAGCAGTTGCCATGAAAATATTTGTAGAAAAGACAGAGGGAAGCCATGTCACATCAGTGAGAAAATGATTGAAGTCAAGATGCCAGGTCAGGATCGATTGCATTGCTGATCCTTCTTTGGATTTTGTCATCTTGAGATGAATAGCAGTGAGCACCAAACCAAATATGGCAACCATATTCAAAGCACACACAAATGGTAGATTTGTAAATGTGTAAAATGGACTCTGACAAGAAAAATTTTCTGGCATGACACAGTGATCCAACTTTCCTTGCAATAGATGCAGCAATTGATTCAATGTAGTTGTTCCACTTCAAGTCAGTTGTAAACATGAGGCCAAGAAAGCGTAGTGTGTTGCTCTCCAGGAGCCTAGCATCAGCCATGCTGATGGCAAACAGAAAAGTTTCTCTATGGTGGTTAAATGAGAGCAGTTTCATTTCAAAGGCGTATTTTGCTTCAGCATACTCGTAAACACATGATTCCAATCTATATTTGATCCTAATTCATACGCTCTTGAGAATAATTGTTTTAAAAAAAAATAATTTAAATTTCTAAGTGTATTAGTTGAAAGGTATTAAAACTTAATTATTATAGATGCTAGAATATGGTCTGGTGACCCTGCTATTTACCTGGAGCTCCTTGATAAGATCCAAAGAAGAATCAGCAATATTATTGGTCCTGATCTGGCAGCTCAGCTTCAGTCACTTTCCCACTACTATAAGGTTGCCTCTCTGTACCTGTTCTATAAATACCTTCATGGTAATTGTTTGGATGGACTTTTTGCTATGGTACCTAGACTTTATGAATTAAAGTGCAATACTAGACTGACGTTGAGATCTCATCAACTCACAGTTGAGCTAGCTAGATGTGACTGTAAGTTCTATGTTGACAGTTTCTTTTCTCACACTTCTTGCTTGTGGAACTCCCTTCTGGTTCCATGCTTTACAGCCAACTTTAATATGCAAAATTTTAAATGCAATGTCAATCACTATCTGCTGTCCACCTGATTACTTTTTCATCTTCCCGCTCATTATTAATGTTTCTGTTCCTAATTCTTCTACACCCTGTAATCTCTTGTGTCTTAGTGGCTTTAATACCTTGCATGGAGTGATACTAATTAAAAAAAAAAAGAATAATGAGACTTTGAAATCTGATTTGATATAATTTTTAAGTGATGTGTAAATTTTATCTTTATATGTAAATTTTAAGCTGATTAAATTTTACTTTAAGTTGATTTCTTCTTGGTTGGAATATTGTCTTTCATTAATAATAATAAATAAAATGAGTTTTATTTTGTTTGAAGTTGGTCAGCCTATATGTTTTAATGATGTCTGTTATAAATTAAAGCTTTAAAATTCTTTTTTTTTTTATTAAATTTTGATAGAGATTTCGTAATTATTTATGATACACCTGTAATACGCAGTAGAAGTTCATTTTGGGACAGGTGCATACCATTTCATTCATAGATTCATCTATATTTTGAACATTATATCCAATAAAAGTTTCATTCTGAGTTTCGTTTAACTTCCTATCAAAAGAAAGAAGTTGATATTTCTTTTGGCAGTAAATGTTCACTTGCAGGATCATTTTGTCTTAGGCCTCTGGGAGCATTGATTATTCCTGGTAAACCAAAACCATCTGACTAGAGTCTAATCTTGGCCAGATCTGCTGGGAATAAAAATAGATTGAATATTTTAAGGGTGAGGAGAAGAGTTGAAAATGAATGAACAACAAAGACAGTTCACTATTGGACATATACTGTGACCAGTAATTGATCCCTTCTCTGACTTCCCCATTTAACCTTGTCCAGTGTTAACAAATAACATGTCAGGTTTTATTTATTTTGAACTCTTCTTCACTGTCCACAAAACGGTTTGAAGACCAAAATAGAATTAGGCTGGACAAGTAGCAATAAAACATGTAACATTAATTGCTTATTATCTTTTTGTTATTTAAGCAACATTTCTGAAAATGAATTAATTATATAAATTACATTATTGAAGTTAATATGTTATCAGTTATGGATGACTTGGTTATTTTACAACAAATTCCATTTCCACCATATATCCCATATATATTTGTGTAGATATTGGGCTTATGTAACGATTAAAAGAAAAGGCACAGTGTGTTGATATATATATATATATATACAAAATAAAATTTTATATATCACAATATAATAATACAGATGTACTGAGGTGAGAAGCATTAAGTCAAGTTTCCACAAGTAAGAATTTGCTATGTAATTTCTGTTGTCCTATATGACAGTGAATGCTGGACAATCTCCTCACAGATGAAGAGAAGACTGAAGGTAACTAGGGATGTAGTTCTACAGAAGGATGATGAGAATACCATAGACTTAACATGTGAGTAATGAGGATGTTTATGGAAAATGAGAATAAAAAGGAAGGTTAAGCTTAGTGTTAGAATATGTTGAAATTTCTCAGGTATGTAATGAAGAAAGAGGGCTTGGATAATTTAACACTCACAGGCATTCTCTCTTTTGATACTGAAGACAAAAGTGACAGAGGTAGACAGAAAGTAACCGACGACCGAATGAGCTTATATAAATAGATGGCAGAACAAGAGGGATAGTGAAATGACAAACCTTATTAAGAGATGTGGAAGATAAGTTGTTGAGAACTTTGATTGCCATCTGTCCTTTCAGGATGTTGACAATTATGGCTCTCTAAAGTTTACTGTTCTTTGTAAATTTTGTCTTTTTTCTATCATCTTTTTGCCAAATCATTTAGACAAGATTGTTAGGTAAGTCGTGTGTTGTTTCCCCTCTGTCGCCTTCAGTATATCATCTAAATCCTTGAGCAATTCTAATAACAATGTGTACAATGCTGAGGAACCTTGAGCAACTCTAATAATAACTTGATTTGAAACAATATATTTATACTGTATATTTTATATATACATTCAGAATTAGATTGTTGATTATATATAATGATATTGTTTTATTAGGTTGGTGCAAAAATAATGTGGTTTTTTGACGTTCAACTTCATGTGAGAAAACATTATTTTTGCACCAACCTAATACATACACACAATATATATATATATATAACTAAAAACCTAATGTCCTCATCTTTGTTACCATATTTATTACAACGTTTCAGCCATTGTATGCTCTGGCCTTCTTCAGGCAGTTTGGATGTCAAACTGAACATTTTATTTCGCTCACTGGGGTAGACTGTTCTAGTTCCACGTGCCATGTTTAATGGATGTCAGTTATCAGTTATCTCCTGTTAATTTCCCTCTGAAAGTTCTCCACTGCCTTAACCAGGTATTGAACTCACACTCTTTTGTTCCTGTCACTGGATCTAACCAACACCTTTATCCACTGTGCCATGTGTCCTTGAGGACATCTGTGTATGAATTTCTGGGTATTATAAACCTAATGTCTCAGCAACCGTTTTTTATCAGTTCTCATATTGCAATTTTTGCTGTTATCATTACATGTCTTTACCAGAGTTCATATTGCGATTTTTGTTGTTGCTATCACTTTTCTCTGGCACTCCTTATTACTGGTTCCCATATTGTATTCATTTCTATGCTTCGTCGGCTCAGGAGATTTTTGTGGCCTAGCATATGTGCTGATTCCTTAAGTTTACAAATTCTCCAATGGCCAAAACATTGTAATAAATATGGCGACAAAGATGAGGACAATAGTCCGAATAATGTAAATAATGTACATAATACCTCATCTCCGAAATATAGACAGATACTGAAAACCTAATGTTTTTAACTTAGGTTACTCTGCCGTTGTTTTTTTCTTTTGACATTGCAGTTTTGGTTGATTATTTTTTATTTACACATTTTTCTCATTTGAAATGACTTTCAATTCTAAGGTCAATATTCTCAAGGATTTCTTTTCTTGGCCTTAATCATTGTGTCTACAAGGAGAACATAAGATATGCACATGCAGGCATTAGGATACAAGTATTTTCATCACCCTGCTGATTATATCACACAGACATAACACAAGAGACGCGGACATAAAGAATGAGTTTAGAATAAGAAGAGTAAGAAGATATCTCTGTTACCCCCAGGGGCCAATGAAAGAAGGGGGTGATTCACATGAAGTTGGGGAACAAAAAGGGAGTCAGGATTTTTTCATGGTATCTGAGAAAATGTTTACATATATTGAAGACTAGCATTCAGATTTTGTATGAGCCTCACAGTTCTTGTGTACCATGTCTCTTAAGGAGAAGGGCGACCATCTTCCTACCCTTTTTTGCTCTGGGAAATTTTTTTTTTTTTACTATCCCTCTCATTCTGTGTTTTGTCATCCATGTTTGTTAAGTAGGTTACTCACTATTTATTTCTGTCCCTCTTGTTTTCAATATATCCTCTGAGTTTCAAATTTTCAGAGTCTTCTTTCCTCATTATGTGTCCTAGTAATTTCAACATACTCTTTTTGATTTTAAGTATAAGTATCCTTTTAGTATCCATTTTACTTAAAACTTCCTTATTACGCACATGTTAAGTCTATGGTATTCTCAGCATCCTTCTGTAGAATCACATCTCTGTTGCCTCAAGTCTCCTCTTCATCTGTGAGGAGATTTTCCTGTATTTACTGCCATATAGGAGGACTGATGTTGCATAACAGTTGAGTCCTCTTCTCTTTGTTTCTAATGAAATTTTCCTGTTTCTTATTATTTTACTAAGCTTCTGGAAGGCATCTTCCACTATTCCAATGAACCTTCGGATTTCTTTATCCTATTTTCTGTCATTTGTTGTAACATTTCTCAGATATTTAAACTTCTGTATTGGCTTGATTTTGGTGACGTCCAGTTTGTAGCTTCTGACCTTTTGGTTTGTTCCTCTTTTGCTGGCAACTCTGTTAAGTCTTTTTTCAATCCTTTGTCCTTTGTTAACGGTATAAAATCCATGAGGAACAAATACAGAATGACTCGTATAAAAAGGAAGAGGAAGCCTGAACGAAACATTTTACCCTTGAGAAAATCTCTTTCAGAAGCCCTGTACTGCCCACTTTGATATTATTTATGTCCAAAAGTTATTAATGACTTAAACAAAAATAAGTAAACGTATATAGAACCCATACCTCTGGTATCAGTCAGTAAGTTAAATGCCATACTTGATACACGTTTGGGTGATCATGTGTCTTTTGATACATGAGTGACGAGGCAGATTTTTTTCTTGCAATAGGCTGCCATTTCTTTCTGCAGTAGACTGGTTACCAACTGGCACGGACACATGGCGCAGTGGATAAAGGTGTTAGTTAGATCCAGTGACAGGACCCAAAGAGTGTGAGTTCAATACCCGGTTAAGGCAGTGGTGAACTTGGAGAGGGGAATTAACAGGAGATAACTGATAATTGACATCCATTAAAACATGGCCCGTGGAACTAGAACAGTCTACCCAAGTGAGCAAAATAAAGGGTTCAGTTCAACATTCCAACCACCTGAAGAAGGCCGGAGTGTAAAATGTCCGAAATGTTGTGATAAACATGGCAACAAAGATGAGGACAATAGTCCTAATAATGTAAATAATGTACACAATACCTCATCTCAGAAATATAGACAGATATGGTTTTATTTTTATACAAATCATCATGAGTTTAGTAAACAATTACATTTACACACAAAACTATCAGAAATATTTGAATCATTTAAACAAGTTTGAAATATCATAAAATATGGATCTGAGCATAAGACGCAAAGATCTGCAAACATTTCACAAGTTCTGATATATTAGCAAAGTACAAGGAACATGACAAAATTAATACCTCTTATTAATTTGAATGGAAATTAAGATAGGTACAGGGAGAACAAGAACACTGTTGGATAGAGCAAATTTTCAACTGCAAAGTACCTCCTCCTCCCCCTCATAGTCATCACTATTAGTTATGCATTAGCCAACACTGAACTATGCTCAAATCTTCTGTTTGGTCTCTGTAAATGTTCAACAAGCATTGATGAATGCCAATGGGTGCAATTTATCCTCCTGGAGGAATTTAATGAAACCCCTCTGCTTTGGAGTGTGTAATTGATAGTGGCTCAGAATGAGAAATTGGAGAACTAATTTGGATTTCCAATTGGCTTTGTTATAATCACTTACGCACCAATAACCTTAGGAAAAGTTAGAATCCATCTCTTCCCCCACTGCTATGAGTTCAATAGTAGCACTTATATATAGAAAAATCATGTTTATTCTCAAAAAAATTGTTCATACAATATTTACTTGCCAAAAAAATCTGTCCTTGCCATTTCAGGTTTAAATAACCCACCCAAAGTTGATAATCACGTCTGCTTTGGAGATACTTTTATGTCAAATGTCATTTTGTCAGACTACCAATCAGCTGTTATATCTGAGCCAAAAGATTAAAAAAAAATGATGGGTTATTGGTGGGAATGTTCAGCCTCTGCTATTGTACCAGCAACTGTTGCCTCAGATATCATGGGCCAAAAAGATAAAATTATTACATTCAGTGAGATTCTCATAAACATGCAAATTTCTTTTGGCAGTTTGCAAAACACTGACATTTATTGTAAAATGTTGTCTTTGTCTTGGCACTGAATGGATGTCATTCATGGCAGTGAATGGGTGAAATATATAGGTTTCGTTGGGATATATATTTATTTGTTGAGAGAACAAAGATAATTTTTATTTTATTTGGGGGGGATTTGATAAAGATTACCGTTATTCTTTTCACTGTTATGGGTCAGTCTAGTTTGATCTTTTTTTTCTCTCTTTTTCAGGCAAAAAAAACAACAATTCAGATGTCTTTGAAGATCCAAGGAAATCCTTAACAGCATCAGTGCAGTTTTTCTTCATTGGACCAGCGACAAAAAACAACTAAATATTTGAACAGCATAATTGGTAAGTGTGTGTAAAAGCATTCAGTATCCTCTTTTTTGAAAATTAAAGACAAAATACAATCACTGTTGTCTTTTTAAAATTACAAATAACAACAACAAAAAGAACATGCTGGAGACTTTTGCACACACATCGAATTCTTGGGTGAAAAGATGGGAAACTGTTGATTATATCATATTATCTCATGTCTTTAATTAATTTCTGCATAATTTTTTTTTTATCTATTCAGCAGCGTATTTGAAAAAATAGGATTTTATACTCTTTGTAGACAGTTTCATTTTTTAAGTAAGTGTAATACATAAAATTATTAAAACAGAGTAACTTAAAAAAACGAAAACATTCCCATACTGAATTATTTAAAATTGTGCATTATTTACATTGTTCGGACTATTGTCCTCATCTTTGTTGCCATATTTATTACAACATTTCAGCTGTTGTACACTCCAGCCTTCTTCAGGTGGTTGGACTGTCGAACTGAACCCTTTATTTCGCTCACTGGGGTAGACGGTTCTAGTTCCACCTGAAGAAGGCTGAAGCGTACAACAGCCGAAACATTGTAATAAATATGGCGACAAAGATGAGGACAATAGTCCGAATAATGTAAATAATGTACATAATACCTCATCTCAGAAATATAGACAGCTATTAAAATTGTGCTTTTCACATTGTTGTTAATTCCCAAAGCAAGGTTCCCAAATTGGGCTATTTTGAATTCCTGGTGACTCAAAATTAGTAACACAAGTTATCTTCACTTATTTCATATGTGATCCTCTCCCAACAAAAAAAAAAAAATGTCCCAAGTGGCAAAATTTAAAATTTAGTAGTGCCAGGTTTTCTAAAATAGCTGAATCTGACAACTTTCTTCCAAACAACAATTGTTTAAGATTTGTGCAAATTCACCTTTGAACTGTATTCCCCCGAATTTTAGATGTCATTCGCTTGAGATTATCTTAAGAATAGTAAACTTTTCACTAAGACCGTAAAAAGGAGGAGGACAACATTTATAGAAAAAGTCACCATAAAACAATTGAATTATGCAAAGCTTTCTGCATGAGAAATTCTAAATAATTTGCTTGTGAAGAACATTTGGATAATTAATTTATCTTAAATAAGCAGAACTATTCTTTTTAAATTATATATAAGTATATGCACACACACACAGACACACATGTAAGGGTATGCTGAAAAGTTCTTTGCTTAACCAAGAAAGGACTTAACTTTCTAGTCAGGAAGCATACATGCTTATTGCACACATTCACTCCACACTTGGCACATTGCTCTTCAAGTTTATTTAACCTTTCAAAAAACAAATTTAAATTTTTGGTCATTGAAATACGGTTCTGTTTCTGCTTTCACATCTGAATCCTTTGAAAATGTCGTCCGTTTTTAATGCTTGGGAACAGGAAATAGATGGAGCAATATCTTGTTAGCAGGGCTGATGGTTTCTACACTTGAACCGAAAATGGAAAAAAAAACAAAAAAACTATTATCTTTCTGGTCATGTGATTAGCGACACTAACCTGCAAAAAGAGAATGCCTTTCTCTCAGCATTTCCCTATCAACACATCCTTTTCAGAAAGTAAAAGCGTTATTCTGTTTTAGTTATTTGGCTTTCCTGAAGAATTTCATCAAAATACCTTCCTTATATCCTGCAACAAATGTGTCCATGAACTTTCCTGCTGATTTTTGGGTCTTGAATTTCTTTGTGGAGGACCCATGTACTGCCACTGCATGGAGTGTTGTCTTGTCTCCGGATCATAATTGTGTAACTGTGTTTCATCAACAGTGAAAAGTCATTCCAAAAAATGATCACAAGTTTGCTGAAAATGCAGCAAATTCACTCTGGGGGGGGGGGGGTCCACTCAATATTATTTCTGGTTGGCATTCAAACATTTTGTCGCCCACACTTGACTGACAGCTTCTGCATATCAAAATGCTTGTGAGAGTAAACACAATGAATTCCCTGGTTATCTTTTAGTGTCTCACCTATTCTTATGGCCAAGATTTGTTGATCAGCCAAAATTAGGTCATGAACATGATCCGCAATTTCAGAAGTTGATATTGTTGAGGTCCTCTCAGATAATCCTGCATTTTGTGTCCCAAAATCTCCACATTGCAAGACGGCGCACCATGTCTTCACAGTTAAGTACGATAGCCACTTGTCATCCAATCTTTGCATTATATATGCATGAGTTTCCTTTGGAGTTTCCTTCTGCAAGAACAGGAATTTATTGCCTGGAGTTCAAAATTTGAAAATTTGAAAATTTTTGCTGACATGGACCAGTTAGTGGTCAGAAACATGAGGTGCATTTCCAGAAGAGTTTCTCGACTTTTCACTAGAGACATTTATTAATTTCAAAGAAGTACAAAACTGTAATTTGCCTTCAAAGTTGAATCCTCTGACTTCAGTGCACTTGTTGTAGTGCTCTGGCCACTTTGTGAAGGTCCCATGGAAGTCATCCAAAGTGAAGATATATTCAGAACCCTTGTTACAGACTCCTTCATTTTCTCATAATCTTAAAAACGACTGCCCCTGAGGTTCCCCTTCAGCTTGGGGAAGAACTGAAAGTTACAGGGAGCAAGGTCTGGACTGTACGGAGAGTGAGGGACAGTTTTCATGTCCATCTCTGTCAACACAAAACTTTACTGCATAGCAAACTTCAAAATTGACTTCACGTCCCTACTGCATTCTGCAAACTAGTCAGCTGTGACAAGCAGTTTTTAGTAGGGTGTGTTCAAAGAGCTGTTACAGCCATCTCTTTCAATCTGGAATAAGAAAAAGTTTGCAAGTCAGCTTATTAGACGTCTATTAATAATAGTAATAATAATAATAAACTAAAATTATAATCACCTAGGACAATTATAACTACCTCTCTAAAAATGTCTCAAGACTTCCTGAATGCATCTTGTAAATTTAAAAAATAAGAGTAAAGTTCCTTCAAATTGCCAATTTCCAATATAAAAGAACAGTCTTTCCAACTACATTGACAGAACATTAGTCAGATTTTAAGGAGTCAATCAGTCCAAGAACTTTTCAGCACCCCATTGTGTGTGAGTATGTATGTATGTATATATATATATATTATATTCAAAAATTATAACATAAGCATGTTATGATGTCACTACAAAAATAGCCATTTTGTTTCAACACTTGTGTTGTCTTATCAAGTGATGGTGTTGACTGCGGAATAAACAGAAAAAAATGCTACATTATCATACAATATATACATATATATAAATATATATATAATATTTATTCAAAAATATAGAGAAAAAAAACTTTATTTCACAATATATTTCACTTGATAGGACACCACAAGTGTTGAAACAAAATGGCTATTTTTGTAGTGATGTTATAACATGCTTACGTTATAATTTTTGAATAAATATTATTTGTTCTATTTTGTATTGACCACTTTTTTAAAAATAGTGGTTTTAGTTATCGGAATTTTATTCTATCTATACCAACCCTGTATCCATATATATATATATATAGTATTAAATTGTAAGAGTGTTTAGATGCCAAAATTGCTGGTTCTTTTTCCATAGTTTATTGGTAGAAAGGCATTTTAGGCAGGCAGGTTTTTGTTTTAAATTGCTTGATATCAAGTGGTAAGGATAGAGCATTGATAGAATGAATGTTGAGGAACTTGTAACTGAGTCGTGTTATTTCAGTCATGCTGACTACAAGGTTTCATGAGTGCATTGTTGTAATGCCTTTACTCTTCAGGGCTATTGGCCATATTTAAGTGAATAGTCCTGAAGAGTGAAGACATTATAATGTGCTCATGAAACTTTGAAGTTGACATGACTGAAATAACACCACTCACTTATGTGACAAGTTTCTCCACATTAATTATATATATATATATATATATATATATATATATATATATATATATATATAATGCTTCTCCTCAAAAGTTTCATTTGATTTAATCAAGTGTAACTTTGAATTGCTAGCATCATCTCCCTAAAGGAAACTTTATTGAATAATTATAGAAATATAATTCCTATTCAGTTGTTAATATTGTTCGATATGTCTTGTTATACAGTTGTAAAGACAGCTTTTTATTTGATGTTCCTGTTTCTTGTTGATTCCTTGTCAAGTTTACGGATACAATCACACCAAATAATTTCAGTAGCAAGTGAATTCTTATGGGGTCGTGTTGCTAGCCCAATGCCCGAGATGGACTACCTTAGAAGAGGAAATAGCTCCAATTACCATTCCTACAGTTGGTGGATGGAGAAATGAGTTCATGCCTGTTCAAAGGGCCATAGTGAAGTTTGAACTTGCTTTACCAGTTCCATTCTCCATGCCATTAACCATTTAGCAACCTCCTGTACCCAATTTGTTAGTCATGAATTCTAGCTACCTGGTGCTTTGTGACACATAAGGCCTCTAGTGAGATTTCTGTAATTGGCTGGGACGAGTGGTCCCATGCCCAACTTCTGAGCTCTATGCGAGAGTTGGTTCTCTGTCAGGATGTTCCTTCCCTTAGACAACTGACACTAACAAGTTCCATCTGCTGGTGTTTGGGCAATTTATTTTTTTCTTCTAGACTGGTTGCCAACCAAGGCTGAAGAGTCCAGTCATTTGTTAGTCATATACAATATTTAATTGTTAAGCTTCTGTATCCAAAAAAGGACAGATTTTATGGCACAGAATTGTTGATTTTTTGTTTACTTTTGTTGTAAAAGGCCATATTTAAAAGACTTCCACAAATTTTCTTTTTACAAAAGGGGATCTACGTGTATGTATGTGTGTACTTATGTATGTCTGAAGCTAAATGTAAAAAAGAGAGAATTTAAATAGAGTATTCTTGCATAAATAATATACTTCATAAATAATTTCACAGTACAATGTTAGTCATGTTTCTGTTTTTTACAATTGGAAACATTTGAAAAAAAACAAACCATCCAATGTACAATAACTCCAAGATCATTACAGGTACTGTAACCATGTCAACCAACAGATTTTGATGCCAAAGAGACTGGATTAAATTCTGTCATTTGTTTTGAATCTTTTATTTTTTGTGAATAAAAATTTTTATCAATTTATTTTGTCCATTTTTCTTTTCCTCGGTTACTTTGAAAAAAGTGAAGCTTGTCAAATTTGCTTTTATGGTTAAGAACAGCACTTCTTAAACTTCTTTCATTCATGACCGCATTTTTCATTGGGAGATTTTTCGCAACCTCAGGCATTAACCAACTACACTGAAAATACACCCGTTGTCACTGCACTAATCACAAAGGCACTGCACGGGCATTTTATTACTGCAGTGCTTGTGTGGCTCATCACGTTAAATATGTGCATTTGTGAAATAACATACAAACTGAAATTCAAGTGTTTGAATTTAATTTCTCTGACCCCAGCATTTCCTGACCCCATTTGGGGTTGCCACCCATAGTTTAAGAAGTGCTTGTTTGGAAAGTAAATGCATAATTTTCAAACAATTGGTTGATTTAAAAGAAGCTTAAAAATATTTGGAAATTAGGCTGCATAATTTATTAAATTTAGATTTAATGGATCTGGATCTTTGCTCCAAAGAAAAAACCTGCGGTTAAGAAAAGACTTTTATCATTAGCAAAGATTCACTGACCATCTTTGTTTTTGTTGGAGATGATTCGTTTGAAGTCACTGATACATGATATTCAGTGAAGATTCATTGACTGTCCAAGTTGTTGTTGTTGTGGAAGAACCATTTGAAGTTGCCAACACATGTTTCTTTCAGCACTTGCTGGGTGGGAAGGAGAAAAAGCTATATATGTCTTCATTTGTGTTCAACTTGAAGACAGTCACATCTCTGCTCTCAGAAAACTGAAATCTGGGTGTGGGGGTATTAAGAAATTTTTCTCAAAAGTAGGCTCGGGGAAAAATAGTGTTTTATTCTTCTCTGATTGGTCAAATATTTCCCATGGTGATGTTAATTTCTAACCAATAGACACTTTGATTTAAACAGTCTTTGTTGTATTGTGGAATCTTTTAGCCATGTTTGTAATATTGTCTGTTATTGGGTGGAAAATAAAGTTTGGGCATATTTTAATATGGTATGTATGTGGGTAATGGTACGTAATTATGTATGGTATGTAACTTTGTTGGAAATATCGTTTCCTATAAATCCACCATTATGCATGTTAATTTGAATATAAATCCACTGAATACGACATTTGGTGTTTGCTTGGAGAAACTTGCTTTTCTAGATGAGAAAATAAATGTATAATTTTCAAACATTTTAATGAAATGAAAAAGCATCTTAAGAAAAAAAAATATATAACTACAGTAGATAATTTATATAAGAACTCATGGTTTTGGGATTTTTTAATAAAGATCTTAAAAAGCATCCATGTTCTGCCTGCTGATGTCTGAGGATGTGAATAAGTTACAGGCATTTCTTGCTATGGTGGCTGCATGGGCAAGTCTGAGGAATTGTACGAGATAAATTTGTGGTGAAACTTGAGTTTTACTCTTTACTATATGATCAAAAGTAGTTAATGCAAAAGTTACGTATTATAAACTTAAAATATTTGAGAGCCGCAAGACGTAAACTTTTCTCCGTAATCTTTGATAACTTGTAATTTATATAGCCTCTTGACTTCTTATCGTTCCTTTTCTCACTACTGACGAAAAAAGCGTTACTGAAACTTAACATTAAAATTAGGATTAAAATTCTTAAAGACAGGGTGCAACAGAAATAGGGTAAGACGTTAACCAGATGAAGAGTCCATTGCTACTAACGTCTTACTATTACGTGGGAGGGATTTCTGCCGCACATTGTATTTTCACTAAGCTTGAGCATAAAATTTATTTGCCTCCATATTTTCTTGGGCATAATACAAGAGGTTTTGAAAGAAAATTAAAGGCATAACGTGTGTTTGTATTATTCACAAGTACACGTTTTAAGAAATTTCTACTCGGCTTCAAAAAAATTCTTATTTGAAATAGAAAGATTGTAAATCCACTCAGTTTTGCTCTCAAGATTGCTTATATTTTAATATTGTTGTATTTCTTGTTTTTTTATAAGTTTTCATTCTTAATAAAAGACTGTTTTGCTATTAACATATAGAAATATATGTATATATATATAAGTCATATCAAACAGAAAAGTATGATACATTAATTAACACCTTCAAATGTATTACCAGGTATATAACCTTTCCCTTCAAAATAAGGTTCTTGTAAAATAACACATTAATTTGGAAATTCTTGCAAAAATCAAATAATTGTTGGATTTTAATAAAACTTTCGGGACTTGTTCACAAATAAATAAATTTATTTTTTATATTATTATTTGTAGAAAATCTTGGTAAAAATATTTTTGTTTCTTTTTTTTTAACATCTGTTAACCCCTATTTAATTAATTTCATGAAATTTCTAGAAATTAAAATAGTTAACCAATTGTTTTTTATTAGTCAAAAGTAGGACTCTTTGGAGAATGTAAATCAATCATTTTTTTTTTTCAAACTTACCAAATTCCTTAAAATCTGCTTCAAATGATGAAATAAAAATGACAGTAAAACTATTTAATTATTTAATTAGATAAACTTTTAATTGCTTTCATAAATAACATATATTAAAGACATAGTCCGAAGAAAAACTTTTTTGATGAATAATGAATTTTTACAAAAATTGTTTGTATTTTTTTCTTTTTTTTTTATTATAATAATTTATAAAGTTTTGAAAATGTTTTAAAAATTCTTCCAAATGTTGTTAAAGTAGGTTATTAAGTTAAGTGAATAATGAAGATTATATTTATTAAGTGAAAATTGAAAAGCTTAATACAAATCATCACACCAAAAATTGAAAATTCAAAAATAAGTTTCAAAATGGAAATTAGGAGAAGGAGCATGCATTTCAATTCTTTAATATTGTGAAAAATTAAAATAGTTAACCAAATGTTTTTTATTAGTCAAACTCAGGACACCTTGGAGAATGTAAATCATCCATTTTTTTTTTTTCAAACTTACCAAATTCATTAAAATATGCTCCAAATGTTAAAATAAAAATGGCAATAAAACTAATTATTTAATTAGATGAGCTTTTAATTGCTTTTATAAATAATATATATTAAAGACATTATAGTCCGAAGAAAAAACTTTTATGATGAATAATGAATTTTACAAGAATTGTTTGCATTTCTTTTTTTTGATTTTTTTCATTATAATAATTTATAATTATAATTTATAAGTTTCAAAAATGTTTTAAAAATTCTTCCAAATGTTGTCAAAGTTAGGTTAAGTTATTAAGTGAAGACTATATTTACTAAGTGAAAATTGAAAAGCTTAATGTAAATCATTACGACAAAAATTGAAAATAAGTTTCAAAATGAAAATCAAGAGAAACATGCAATGGCTAAACACTCAGTTCATTTATAACCTTAAATATCATGAAAAATTAAATATTCTATTAAAATATATGTACAACATTGAGATTTTAAAGGATAATATGGTACAACTCTTAAATCATTTACATAACTGTACTAGAGGATTGTATTATACTCAAGGATGTAATGTATTCCTTGTTTTGGCTTCAAAAACACAGGGTCGCATTATACTCAAGTTGTATTATACGCAATATGCAAATTATTATAAAGCCAGATATTTTTTCTTATTTGCCTTTCACCTGGTTGATCTGAATAACATGTTTGAAATGCTTGAATGAGGTTCATATGTACGTTAAAATATGATACAGAAGGCACATACAAAGAAGTTATATTATACAAACATGCATACACACACACACACACACATATATATATATATACATGGATGTACATAACAAAATGACCTAAACAATTTTTATATGCAGTATATGATCTATACAAATATTTGTATTCAAAGTTATCAAAATATATATAGTTGATATAATTTTTATGCCCCAAAAACCATTATTAACCAAATATTTTACCTAAATATATGTATTTTATTCTTTTAGCACAAAAATGATTTCAGAATCAGTAAAAGAAAAATAAATGAAGAAATACACAATAATCCAGACAATTTTCATATGAAATATTCACTTTATACAAGTTTACAAAGTAAACTAAATGCCAAAAATCTTTTTCCTGTCTGACAGAACTGAATATTTTTATTTATTTATTCATTTTATTCTTTTAAGACAAAAGTGATTTTGGCATTTAATGGCCCATAATCGGTTGATATGAAGTAAAATCAACCAAAAGTTTGATGCTAAGAGTTTCTTTCAACACAATACTTGCTTATGGAACTCATTCCCGGCTTCATGCTTTCCAGCCAGCTTTGATCTTCAAAAATTTAAATCCAATGTCAATCATTATCTACTGTCTTCTTGATTCCTCTTCCTTTATTGTGTTCACTTCTCGCCTGTGGAACTCTGTTCCGGCTTCATGCTTTCCAGCCAACTTTGATCTTCAAAAATTTAAATGCAATGTCAATCGTTATCTTTTGTCTTCTTAGTTCCTCTTCTTTTATTGTTTTTGTTCCTTAATAATATATCTCTTTTATTCTTATTCTTCCACACTCAGTAACCCCTTGTGTCTTAGTGGCTTTACTGCCTTGCTTCAGCTGAAATGATTAAAAATAATCCATCTTGTTTATCTTATATTAACAGTAATAAGAAAAAGAATGCAACCAATATATTTGCACAGGCAGCACCTTGTCAAAGAGCCACAATCTGGCCACAATCCGACCATAATCTGGCCACAATCTGGCCACTCTTGATGTGAACAATGTGTCCGTGCTTTGCAAACCACAGCACAATAATATACTAGTCATGTAAACATTGTTATGTTATATTAACTATCATCACAGTTGCAGGTTTTTTTGATGACCTTCATGTCTGATGATATCTAAGTATTATACTTGATAATAACAAAAGTGCTAAGACAATACAAGCAACATTAGATGAAATATAAGGCAAATGTTAAGAAACTATTCTGTATGCCATTCTGTTGGAGTCACCTTTACATTTCAAGTCATGCCTTGAAAGCTGCTAAGAATGCTCAACAATCAGGTGATATCTGACACCTTTATGCTATGTTCATTGCGCATTACTCTATGAGAGAGAAGCGTTTGTTTTTCTCTCTCTGGCTGATTATTAAGCCATATCAAAAGTATAGATTGCCTTTGGTTAGGAAGTTGAGTTGGCATTACTGACAAAATAGAAGCAAATGTATTGCTACTGATTTTATTATAGAAATGCATTGTCTTTACAAAGAAATGCATCGTCAGTTTTTAGGAATTGATACAACCATTTCTGACAAAATAATACTTAGATTGAGAATAAAAAATACACTGCTAATGACTTTATTATAAAAAAGCAATTGAAATCAGGAAGAAAGCAATTATCGGTGGTCAGAAAATGCGTCGAAAAGTACTGATCGAATATTGTTATATCTAAAATCTAAATGAATTGTTAATATTTTTCTATAGAAATGCATAGCAAAATATTTGGAGATAGAAGAAAAGAATTACAAATTATTTTACAATAGAAAAAGATTGTCAGAAATTACTGTGAGTTTGTTTAATAATTGGTTTGGTTTGTTTTGCTTTATGGCATATCAACACCTCAATGGGTTATTTAATGCCGATAAGATTTTTATTGCTGGTAATATTTTTTTTTAAATGTTTAGCTGGTAATTTCTTCTTTTCAAAAATTTATTGCTGGTAATAATTTTTTTACAAAGTATTTCTGGTATTAAAACCTATTTTTACACTTTCATAGTGTTTTGACCCCAATTTGGGTGTTAACTATTTACCCATAGCTGGGACCCTAACAGGTGCTACCACCCCAGGTCAGGGTGGACCTGGGAACACCAGCAATTAACAGGTGGTTCCATGTTCCTCAAAACCTCCCGATCAGAGGCTTTGCTGTTGGACGTAGTTTATCGTCTTACCCAGGACAGGTTTGATAATTGATTTGAAAGCCTATAAGCTGATTTCCTTACATCTTTTCAGTTACGATGAATGTATTTGTCTGAAATTTGCAAAGAGTTTTATATTATTTTTTTTATGCCGAGAAGTCTCCCAAAATCAGATATTCATTTTGCTTTAGAAATTTTACATTCAGCGATTTATAATAGATAATGTGATTTAAAATTCTCATTAATCATCATTTCAGTGGAATTTGCATGAAAGATTTATTTTTTTTAAGTAATTTACATTGTTTGCTGTTAATGTTAATTATATGACTGAAGATCTGTTATAGTAAAAGTCAAAATACTCTGTGTCGACTCTAAAGTTAACTCTTTAGAAAACAGCAATGATAATTTTGAAGAAGTACCATTAAATTCCTCAATTCACTCCATAGGACTTCAAAACCTCATTTTAACTCTGATTCTGGCTAGAAGTTCAATTCCCGACAAAAGACCAATTTGTGTCAAAAGCCCGATTTGGGCCAAAATTTCAATTCAGGCCAAAAATTGAGTTCTTCAAATCACACATTCTGCAGAGCTTCAAATCTCATATCATGAAACTCTGCACTTAAACAATAATTCCTTGGTATTTTGAAGAAATAAAATTAATTTCCTCAATTCAGAAAGTTTTGGAGATATTTCAAAATGAATTTAAAACAAATTTTTTAAATTCACAAAGTTATTGAGTTACTTTAAACTCAATATGAATTAAAAACTTTTAAAATCACTAATTTTTTTCAGTTATTTTAAAATTTGAATTTTTAACTGTCCTCTAGACATAAATCTCAATTCTATATACTCAAGCACCAGATGAAGGGCAGATTTTTAATTCCGGGATCATCCTGATTCCAAAAAGTTATAATATATCGAAGTAGAGCAAGTGTGGCCCAAGTTAAAGGGATTTCAGACACAAGGATGATCAAAGAGAAATGGCTGGTGATTTATTTTTGAAGATTTCACTCCATGTTATTACTGTTGCTTTTTATCCCAACACTCTGTCTCTATACACTCTTCATTATTACTATTATTTTATTACTAGTTTTATTCCATCTTATTATTGTTGCTTTTTATCCCAACACTCTGGCTCTATACACTCTTCATTATTACTATTATTTTATTACTAGTTTTATTCCATCTTATTATTATTACTTTATATCCCAACACTCTAAGTCATACACCTTTACATAAATACTGTTTCAACTCATTGTATATAATCTATATTCTTCTGGAATTTCTTAATTGATATGCTTAAGTTGATTGTCACGTTACTGTCTTATCAGATTGAGTTAAATTGGAAATAGATGTTTCTTTTAGTAGCATTAAACAGTGTCGCATTGTCAGGGGTTATATATTTTGTAGAGCCATGTTGATAGTCTGTGTCAAAGATTCTCAAGCTCGTTATAAAGTCTCTCTTGGGGATTTGCCTCTGTATGTCTTCTTTTGTGTCCTTATTCTGAAACTTAAAACAATATTGGGATGAAACGTGCTGTGATTAGGGTGAGAAAAGATGGTCAGTCTTTTCTTCTAGACATCTTTCTGTGCAGACAAGTTGACCATTGCTTTGCTGTGTTTGTGAGAATCAGTTTCTTTCTCTCTTTTTCTTGACTAATTTCCCAAAATTATATATATATATATATATATATATACACACACACACCTGGCTTCTTGTAGTTGTTGATTAGCCTCAAATTGACCAGATGCCACAAGAAGTTGACAGTCACAGATTTTATCACCAAACATTGTAGACTGTTCCAGCAGTTTATCTCGTAGCATGATGAAAGGTCATTTTTCAAAGATAATTTATCAAATTGTTTAATTATCATGAAAACAATGTCAGCCATTTTGGAAAAATTAGTATTGTTTTTTTGTTTTTCTCAGGGGTCAAAGTTTCTGTCATGAAAAACACACAATCAATAAAAACTTTACCAGCTTGTAGATATATAGGTGGTGGGGGTTATGTATTGGGGAAGGTTAAGTCATAAAGTAACCTAGTTTTAAATTATTTATAAAATGATTGGTCAGAATTCCTGTCGAAAATGGAGTCAACTGCAAAGAGCAGCATGGATGTAGTTGGTGAATGACTGGGATGCAAAAGAAAACGTCTTTGCTCTGCGACCCTCTCTGCTAGGGTCAGGTAACCACAGTAATAACAGACAGGAACAATAATAACAACTTGTTTCAGTGTCGACCAAAAAGCCCCTCAAATATGAGGTGCAGGGATTTTTATAACCTACCTCCACCCTCACCTCTTCCGCCAATCCAAATGGAAGGCGACTAAAGTGGAAGAGAATGAGGCATTCATGCCTTAGGACTCCCCAGTCGACAAGAGTTTGTCTGACGATCACAAAGGGTGTGAAACCCAGGGTCATAAACTCACATCAACGCAACTAAATATATATATATATATATATATATATTAAAGACATTTTATGTTTAACATTCTTTTTATAGATACAGGTATTTAAGTAAATGCTCTGTTT
>OZ038504.1:3375387-3510387 GCA_964036315.1 Acanthosepion esculentum
TGCAAGAGGTTACTGGGAGTGAAAGAGAATGAGGAGACTTTAATCAGGAGAAAGGACAATAAAAGAACAGGTTTCAGGAAAACAGAAGATGGCGATAATGCCAGTAAGATGCAAGAGGTTACTGGGAGTGAAAGAGAATGAGGAGACTTTAATCAGGAGAAAGGACAATAAAAGAACAGGTTTCAGGAAAACAGAAGATGGCGATAATGCCAGTAAGACGCAAGAGGTTACTGGGAGTGAAAGAGAATGAGGAGACTTTAATCAGGAGAAAGGACAATAAAAGAACAGGTTTCAGGAAAACAGAAGATGGTGATAATGCCAGTAAGACGCAAGAGGTTACTGGGAGTGAAAGAGAATGAGGAGACTTTAATCAGGAGAAAGGACAATAAAAGAACAGGTTTCAGGAAAACAGAAGATGGCGATAATGCCAGTAAGATGCAAGAGGTTACTGGGAGTGAAAGAGAATGAGGAGACTTTAATCAGGAGAAAGGACAATAAAAGAACAGGTTTCAGGAAAACAGAAGATGGCGATAATGCCAGTAAGATGCAAGAGGTTACTGGGAGTGAAAGAGAATGAGGAGACTTTAATCAGGAGAAAGGACAATAAAAGAACAGGTTTCAGGAAAACAGAAGATGGCGATAATGCCACTAAGACGCAAGAGGTTACTGGGAGTGAAAGAGAATGAGGAGACTTTAATCAGGAGAAAGGACAATAAAAGAACAGGTTTCAGGAAAACAGAAGATGGCGATAATGCCAGTAAGATGCAAGAGGTTACTGGGAGTGAAAGAGAATGAGGAGGCTTTAATCAGGAGAAAGGACAATAAAAGAACAGGTTTCAGGAAAACAGAAGATGGCGATAATGCCAGTAAGATGCAAGAGGTTACTGGGAGTGAAAGAGAATGAGGAGACTTTAATCAGGAGAAAGGACAATAAAAGAACAGGTTTCAGGAAAACAGAAGATGGCGATAATGCCAGTAAGATGCAAGAGGTTACTGGGAGTGAAAGAGAATGAGGAGACTTTAATCAGGAGAAAGGACAATAAAAGAACAGGTTTCAGGAAAACAGAAGATGGCGATAATGCCAGTAAGATGCAAGAGGTTACTGGGAGTGAAAGAGAATGAGGAGACTTTAATCAGGAGAAAGGACAATAAAAGAACAGGTTTCAGGAAAACAGAAGATGGCGATAATGCCAGTAAGATGCAAGAGGTTACTGGGAGTGAAAGAGAATGAGGAGACTTTAATCAGGAGAAAGGACAATAAAAGAACAGGTTTCAGGAAAACAGAAGATGGCGATAATGCCAGTAAGATGCAAGAGGTTACTGGGAGTGAAAGAGAATGAGGAGACTTTAATCAGGAGAAAGGACAATAAAAGAACAGGTTTCAGGAAAACAGAAGATGGCGATAATGCCAGTAAGATGCAAGAGGTTACTGGGAGTGAAAGAGAATGAGGAGACTTTAATCAGGAGAAAGGACAATAAAAGAACAGGTTTCAGGAAAACAGAAGATGGCGATAATGCCAGTAAGATGCAAGAGGTTACTGGGAGTGAAAGAGAATGAGGAGACTTTAATCAGGAGAAAGGACAATAAAAGAACAGGTTTCAGGAAAACAGAAGATGGCGATAATGCCACTAAGACGCAAGAGGTTACTGGGAGTGAAAGAGAATGAGGAGACTTTAATCAGGAGAAAGGACAATAAAAGAACAGGTTTCAGGAAGACAGAAGATGGCGATAATGCCAGTAAGACGCAAGGGGTTACTGGGAGTGAAAGAGAATGAGGAGACTTTAATCAGGAGAAAGGACAATAAAAGAACAGGTTTCAGGAAAACAGAAGATGGCGATAATGCCAGTAAGATGCAAGAGGTTACTGGGAGTGAAAGAGAATGAGGAGACTTTAATCAGGAGAAAGGACAATAAAAGAACAGGTTTCAGGAAAACAGAAGATGGAGATAATGCCACTAAGACGCAAGGGGTTACTGGGAGTGAAAGAGAATGAGGAGACTTTAATCAGGAGAAAGGACAATAAAAGAACAGGTTTCAGGAAAACAGAAGATGGAGATAATGCCAGTAAGATGCAAGAGGTTACTGGGAGTGAAAGAGAATGAGGAGACTTTAATCAGGAGAAAGGACAATAAAAGAACAGGTTTCAGGAAAACAGAAGATGGCGATAATGCCAGTAAGACGCAAGAGGTTACTGGGAGTGAAAGAGAATGAGGAGACTTTAATCAGGAGAAAGGACAATAAAAGAACAGGTTTCAGGAAGACAGAAGATGGCGATAATGCCAGTAAGACGCAAGGGGTTACTGGGAGTGAAAGAGAATGAGGAGACTTTAATCAGGAGAAAGGACAATAAAAGAACAGGTTTCAGGAAAACAGAAGATGGCGATAATGCCACTAAGACGCAAGAGGTTACTGGGAGTGAAAGAGAATGAGGAGACTTTAATCAGGAGAAAGGACAATAAAAGAACAGGTTTCAGGAAAACAGAAGATGGCGATAATGCCAGTAAGATGCAAGAGGTTACTGGGAGTGAAAGAGAATGAGGAGACTTTAATCAGGAGAAAGGACAATAAAAGAACAGGTTTCAGGAAAACAGAAGATGGCGATAATGCCAGTAAGATGCAAGAGGTTACTGGGAGTGAAAGAGAATGAGGAGACTTTAATCAGGAGAAAGGACAATAAAAGAACAGGTTTCAGGAAAACAGAAGATGGAGATAATGCCACTAAGACGCAAGGGGTTACTGGGAGTGAAAGAGAATGAGGAGGCTTTAATCAGGAGAAAGGACAATAAAAGAACAGGTTTCAGGAAAACAGAAGATGGCGATAATGCCAGTAAGATGCAAGAGGTTACTGGGAGTGAAAGAGAATGAGGAGACTTTAATCAGGAGAAAGGACAATAAAAGAACAGGTTTCAGGAAAACAGAAGATGGCGATAATGCCAGTAAGACGCAAGAGGTTACTGGGAGTGAAAGAGAATGAGGAGACTTTAATCAGGAGAAAGGACAATAAAAGAACAGGTTTCAGGAAGACAGAAGATGGCGATAATGCCAGTAAGACGCAAGGGGTTACTGGGAGTGAAAGAGAATGAGGAGACTTTAATCAGGAGAAAGGACAATAAAAGAACAGGTTTCAGGAAAACAGAAGATGGCGATAATGCCACTAAGACGCAAGGGGTTACTGGGAGTGAAAGAGAATGAGGAGACTTTAATCAGGAGAAAGGACAATAAAAGAACAGGTTTCAGGAAGACAGAAGATGGCGATAATGCCACTAAGACGCAAGGGGTTACTGGGAGTGAAAGAGAATGAGGAGACTTTAATCAGGAGAAAGGACAATAAAAGAACAGGTTTCAGGAAGACAGAAGATGGCGATAATGCCACTAAGACGCAAGGGGTTACTGGGAGTGAAAGAGAATGAGGAGACTTTAATCAGGAGAAAGGACAATAAAAGAACAGGTTTCAGGAAGACAGAAGATGGCGATAATGCCACTAAGACGCAAGGGGTTACTGGGAGTGAAAGAGAATGAGGAGACTTTAATCAGGAGAAAGGACAATAAAAGAACAGGTTTAAGGAAAACAGAAGATGGCGATAATGCCAGTAAGACGCAAGAGGTTACTGGGAGTGAAAGAGAATGAGGAGACTTTAATCAGGAGAAAGGACAATAAAAGAACAGGTTTCAGGAAGACAGAAGATGGCGATAATGCCAGTAAGACGCAAGGGGTTACTGGGAGTGAAAGAGAATGAGGAGACTTTAATCAGGAGAAAGGACAATAAAAGAACAGGTTTCAGGAAGACAGAAGATGGCGATAATGCCAGTAAGACGCAAGAGGTTACTGGGAGTGAAAGAGAATGAGGAGACTTTAATCAGGAGAAAGGACAATAAAAGAACAGGTTTCAGGAAGACAGAAGATGGCGATAATGCCAGTAAGACGCAAGGGGTTACTGGGAGTGAAAGAGAATGAGGAGACTTTAATCAGGAGAAAGGACAATAAAAGAACAGGTTTCAGGAAGACAGAAGATGGCGATAATGCCAGTAAGACGCAAGGGGTTACTGGGAGTGAAAGAGAATGAGGAGACTTTAATCAGGAGAAAGGACAATAAAAGAACAGGTTTAAGGAAAACAGAAGATGGCGATAATGCCAGTAAGACGCAAGAGGTTACTGGGAGTGAAAGAGAATGAGGAGACTTTAATCAGGAGAAAGGACAATAAAAGAACAGGTTTCAGGAAGACAGAAGATGGCGATAATGCCAGTAAGACGCAAGGGGTTACTGGGAGTGAAAGAGAATGAGGAGACTTTAATCAGGAGAAAGGACAATAAAAGAACAGGTTTAAGGAAAACAGAAGATGGCGATAATGCCAGTAAGACGCAAGAGGTTACTGGGAGTGAAAGAGAATGAGGAGACTTTAATCAGGAGAAAGGACAATAAAAGAACAGGTTTCAGGAAGACAGAAGATGGCGATAATGCCAGTAAGACGCAAGGGGTTACTGGGAGTGAAAGAGAATGAGGAGACTTTAATCAGGAGAAAGGACAATAAAAGAACAGGTTTCAGGAAGACAGAAGATGGCGATAATGCCAGTAAGACGCAAGAGGTTACTGGGAGTGAAAGAGAATGAGGAGACTTTAATCAGGAGAAAGGACAATAAAAGAACAGGTTTCAGGAAGACAGAAGATGGCGATAATGCCACTAAGACGCAAGGGGTTACTGGGAGTGAAAGAGAATGAGGAGACTTTAATCAGGAGAAAGGACAATAAAAGAACAGGTTTCAGGAAGACAGAAGATGGCGATAATGCCACTAAGACGCAAGGGGTTACTGGGAGTGAAAGAGAATGAGGAGACTTTAATCAGGAGAAAGGACAATAAAAGAACAGGTTTCAGGAAGACAGAAGATGGCGATAATGCCAGTAAGACGCAAGGGGTTACTGGGAGTGAAAGAGAATGAGGAGACTTTAATCAGGAGAAAGGACAATAAAAGAACAGGTTTCAGGAAAACAGAAGATGGCGATAATGCCACTAAGACGCAAGGGGTTACTGGGAGTGAAAGAGAATGAGGAGACTTTAATCAGGAGAAAGGACAATAAAAGAACAGGTTTCAGGAAAACAGAAGATGGCGATAATGCCACTAAGACGCAAGGGGTTACTGGGAGTGAAAGAGAATGAGGAGACTTTAATCAGGAGAAAGGACAATAAAAGAACAGGTTTAAGGAAAACAGAAGATGGCGATAATGCCAGTAAGACGCAAGAGGTTACTGGGTGTGAAAGAGAATGAGGAGACTTTAATCAGGAGAAAGGACAATAAAAGAACAGGTTTCAGGAAGACAGAAGATGGCGATAATGCCAGTAAGACGCAAGAGGTTACTGGGAGTGAAAGAGAATGAGGAGACTTTAATCAGGAGAAAGGACAATAAAAGAACAGGTTTCAGGAAAACAGAAGATGGCGATAATGCCAGTAAGACGCAAGAGGTTACTGGGAGTGAAAGAGAATGAGGAGACTTTAATCAGGAGAAAGGACAATAAAAGAACAGGTTTCAGGAAAACAGAAGATGGCGATAATGCCAGTAAGATGCAAGAGGTTACTGGGAGTGAAAGAGAATGAGGAGACTTTAATCAGGAGAAAGGACAATAAAAGAACAGGTTTCAGGAAAACAGAAGATGGCGATAATGCCACTAAGACGCAAGAGGTTACTGGGAGTGAAAGAGAATGAGGAGACTTTAATCAAGAGAAAGGACAATAAAAGAACAGGTTTCAGGAAAACAGAAGATGGCGATAATGCCAGTAAGACGCAAGAGGTTACTGGGAGTGAAAGAGAATGAGGAGACTTTAATCAGGAGAAAGGACAATAAAAGAACAGGTTTCAGGAAAACAGAAGATGGCGATAATGCCAGTAAGACGCAAGAGGTTACTGGGAGTGAAAGAGAATGAGGAGACTTTAATCAGGAGAAAGGACAATAAAAGAACAGGTTTCAGGAAAACAGAAGATGGCGATAATGCCAGTAAGATGCAAGAGGTTACTGGGAGTGAAAGAGAATGAGGAGACTTTAATCAGGAGAAAGGACAATAAAAGAACAGGTTTCAGGAAGACAGAAGATGGCGATAATGCCAGTAAGATGCAAGAGGTTACTGGGAGTGAAAGAGAATGAGGAGACTTTAATCAGGAGAAAGGACAATAAAAGAACAGGTTTCAGGAAAACAGAAGATGGCGATAATGCCACTAAGACGCAAGAGGTTACTGGGAGTGAAAGAGAATGAGGAGACTTTAATCAGGAGAAAGGACAATAAAAGAACAGGTTTCAGGAAAACAGAAGATGGCGATAATGCCAGTAAGATGCAAGAGGTTACTGGGAGTGAAAGAGAATGAGGAGACTTTAATCAGGAGAAAGGACAATAAAAGAACAGGTTTCAGGAAAACAGAAGATGGCGATAATGCCAGTAAGACGCAAGAGGTTACTGGGAGTGAAAGAGAATGAGGAGACTTTAATCAGGAGAAAGGACAATAAAAGAACAGGTTTCAGGAAAACAGAAGATGGCGATAATGCCAGTAAGACGCAAGAGGTTACTGGGAGTGAAAGAGAATGAGGAGACTTTAATCAGGAGAAAGGACAATAAAAGAACAGGTTTCAGGAAGACAGAAGATGGCGATAATGCCAGTACGACGCAAGAGGTTACTGGGAGTGAAAGAGAATGAGGAGACTTTAATCAGGAGAAAGGACAATAAAAGAACAGGTTTCAGGAAAACAGAAGATGGCGATAATGCCAGTAAGACGCAAGAGGTTACTGGGAGTGAAAGAGAATGAGGAGACTTTAATCAGGAGAAAGGACAATAAAAGAACAGGTTTCAGGAAAACAGAAGATGGCGATAATGCCAGTAAGACGCAAGAGGTTACTGGGAGTGAAAGAGAATGAGGAGACTTTAATCAGGAGAAAGGACAATAAAAGAACAGGTTTCAGGAAAACAGAAGATGGCGATAATGCCAGTAAGATGCAAGAGGTTACTGGGAGTGAAAGAGAATGAGGAGACTTTAATCAGGAGAAAGGACAATAAAAGAACAGGTTTCAGGAAGACAGAAGATGGCGATAATGCCAGTAAGATGCAAGAGGTTACTGGGAGTGAAAGAGAATGAGGAGACTTTAATCAGGAGAAAGGACAATAAAAGAACAGGTTTCAGGAAAACAGAAGATGGCGATAATGCCACTAAGACGCAAGAGGTTACTGGGAGTGAAAGAGAATGAGGAGACTTTAATCAGGAGAAAGGACAATAAATGAACAGGTTTCAGGAAAACAGAAGATGGCGATAATGCCAGTAAGATGCAAGAGGTTACTGGGAGTGAAAGAGAATGAGGAGACTTTAATCAGGAGAAAGGACAATAAAAGAACAGGTTTCAGGAAAACAGAAGATGGCGATAATGCCAGTAAGACGCAAGAGGTTACTGGGAGTGAAAGAGAATGAGGAGACTTTAATCAGGAGAAAGGACAATAAAAGAACAGGTTTCAGGAAAACAGAAGATGGCGATAATGCCAGTAAGACGCAAGAGGTTACTGGGAGTGAAAGAGAATGAGGAGACTTTAATCAGGAGAAAGGACAATAAAAGAACAGGTTTCAGGAAGACAGAAGATGGCGATAATGCCAGTAAGACGCAAGAGGTTACTGGGAGTGAAAGAGAATGAGGAGACTTTAATCAGGAGAAAGGACAATAAAAGAACAGGTTTCAGGAAAACAGAAGATGGCGATAATGCCAGTAAGACGCAAGAGGTTACTGGGAGTGAAAGAGAATGAGGAGACTTTAATCAGGAGAAAGGACAATAAAAGAACAGGTTTCAGGAAAACAGAAGATGGCGATAATGCCAGTAAGACGCAAGAGGTTACTGGGAGTGAAAGAGAATGAGGAGACTTTAATCAGGAGAAAGGACAATAAAAGAACAGGTTTCAGGAAAACAGAAGATGGCGATAATGCCAGTAAGATGCAAGAGGTTACTGGGAGTGAAAGAGAATGAGGAGACTTTAATCAGGAGAAAGGACAATAAAAGAACAGGTTTCAGGAAAACAGAAGATGGCGATAATGCCACTAAGACGCAAGAGGTTACTGGGAGTGAAAGAGAATGAGGAGACTTTAATCAGGAGAAAGGACAATAAAAGAACAGGTTTCAGGAAAACAGAAGATGGCGATAATGCCAGTAAGATGCAAGAGGTTACTGGGAGTGAAAGAGAATGAGGAGACTTTAATCAGGAGAAAGGACAATAAAAGAACAGGTTTCAGGAAGACAGAAGATGGCGATAATGCCAGTAAGATGCAAGAGGTTACTGGGAGTGAAAGAGAATGAGGAGACTTTAATCAGGAGAAAGGACAATAAAAGAACAGGTTTCAGGAAGACAGAAGATGGCGATAATGCCAGTAAGATGCAAGAGGTTACTGGGAGTGAAAGAGAATGAGGAGACTTTAATCAGGAGAAAGGACAATAAAAGAACAGGTTTCAGGAAGACAGAAGATGGCGATAATGCCAGTAAGATGCAAGAGGTTACTGGGAGTGAAAGAGAATGAGGAGACTTTAATCAGGAGAAAGGACAATAAAAGAACAGGTTTCAGGAAAACAGAAGATGGCGATAATGCCAGTAAGATGCAAGAGGTTACTGGGAGTGAAAGAGAATGAGGAGACTTTAATCAGGAGAAAGGACAATAAAAGAACAGGTTTCAGGAAAACAGAAGATGGCGATAATGCCACTAAGACGCAAGGGGTTACTGGGAGTGAAAGAGAATGAGGAGACTTTAATCAGGAGAAAGGACAATAAAAGAACAGGTTTCAGGAAAACAGAAGATGGCGATAATGCCAGTAAGATGCAAGAGGTTACTGGGAGTGAAAGAGAATGAGGAGACTTTAATCAGGAGAAAGGACAATAAAAGAACAGGTTTCAGGAAAACAGAAGATGGCGATAATGCCACTAAGACGCAAGGGGTTACTGGAAGTGAAAGAGAATGAGGAGACTTTAATCAGGAGAAAGGACAATAAAAGAACAGGTTTCAGGAAAACAGAAGATGGCGATAATGCCAGTAAGATGCAAGAGGTTACTGGGAGTGAAAGAGAATGAGGAGACTTTAATCAGGAGAAAGGACAATAAAAGAACAGGTTTCAGGAAAACAGAAGATGGCGATAATGCCACTAAGACGCAAGGGGTTACTGGGAGTGAAAGAGAATGAGGAGACTTTAATCAGGAGAAAGGACAATAAAAGAACAGGTTTCAGGAAAACAGAAGATGGCGATAATGCCAGTAAGACGCAAGAGGTTACTGGGAGTGAAAGAGAATGAGGAGACTTTAATCAGGAGAAAGGACAATAAAAGAACAGGTTTCAGGAAAACAGAAGATGGCGATAATGCCACTAAGACGCAAGGTGTTACTGGGAGTGAAAGAGAATGAGGAGACTTTAATCAGGAGAAAGGACAATAAAAGAACAGGTTTCAGGAAAACAGAAGATGGCGATAATGCCACTAAGACGCAAGAGGTTACTGGGAGTGAAAGAGAATGAGGAGACTTTAATCAGGAGAAAGGACAATAAAAGAACAGGTTTCAGGAAAACAGAAGATGGCGATAATGCCAGTAAGACGCAAGAGGTTACTGGGAGTGAAAGAGAATGAGGAGACTTTAATCAGGAGAAAGGACAATAAAAGAACAGGTTTCAGGAAAACAGAAGATGGCGATAATGCCAGTAAGATGCAAGAGGTTACTGGGAGTGAAAGAGAATGAGGAGACTTTAATCAGGAGAAAGGACAATAAAAGAACAGGTTTCAGGAAAACAGAAGATGGCGATAATGCCACTAAGACGCAAGGGGTTACTGGGAGTGAAAGAGAATGAGGAGACTTTAATCAGGAGAAAGGACAATAAAAGAACAGGTTTCAGGAAAACAGAAGATGGCGATAATGCCAGTAAGACGCAAGGGGTTACTGGGAGTGAAAGAGAATGAGGAGACTTTAATCAGGAGAAAGGACAATAAAAGAACAGGTTTCAGGAAAACAGAAGATGGCGATAATGCCACTAAGACGCAAGGGGTTACTGGGAGTGAAAGAGAATGAGGAGACTTTAATCAGGAGAAAGGACAATAAAAGAACAGGTTTCAGGAAAACAGAAGATGGCGATAATGCCACTAAGACGCAAGGGGTTACTGGGAGCGAAAGAGAATGAGGAGACTTTAATCAGGAGAAAGGACAATAAAAGAACAGGTTTCAGGAAAACAGAAGATGGCGATAATGCCACTAAGACGCAAGGGGTTACTGGGAGCGAAAGAGAATGAGGAGACTTTAATCAGGAGAAAGGACAATAAAAGAACAGGTTTCAGGAAAACAGAAGATGGCGATAATGCCACTAAGACGCAAGGGGTTACTGGGAGTGAAAGAGAATGAGGAGACTTTAATCAGGAGAAAGGACAATAAAAGAACAGGTTTCAGGAAAACAGAAGATGGCGATAATGCCAGTAAGACGCAAGGGGTTACTGGGAGTGAAAGAGAATGAGGAGACTTTAATCAGGAGAAAGGACAATAAAAGAACAGGTTTCAGGAAAACAGAAGATGGCGATAATGCCAGTAAGACGCAAGGGGTTACTGGGAGTGAAAGAGAATGAGGAGACTTTAATCAGGAGAAAGGACAATAAAAGAACAGGTTTCAGGAAAACAGAAGATGGCGATAATGCCACTAAGATGCAAGAGGTTACTGGGAGTGAAAGAGAATGAGGAGACTTTAATCAGGAGAAAGGACAATAAAAGAACAGGTTTCAGGAAAACAGAAGATGGCGATAATGCCACTAAGACGCAAGAGGTTACTGGGAGTGAAAGAGAATGAGGAGACTTTAATCAGGAGAAAGGACAATAAAAGAACAGGTTTCAGGAAAACAGAAGATGGCGATAATGCCAGTAAGATGCAAGAGGTTACTGGGAGTGAAAGAGAATGAGGAGACTTTAATCAGGAGAAAGGACAATAAAAGAACAGGTTTCAGGAAGACAGAAGATGGCGATAATGCCAGTAAGATGCAAGAGGTTACTGGGAGTGAAAGAGAATGAGGAGACTTTAATCAGGAGAAAGGACAATAAAAGAACAGGTTTCAGGAAGACAGAAGATGGCGATAATGCCAGTAAGATGCAAGAGGTTACTGGGAGTGAAAGAGAATGAGGAGACTTTAATCAGGAGAAAGGACAATAAAAGAACAGGTTTCAGGAAGACAGAAGATGGCGATAATGCCAGTAAGATGCAAGAGGTTACTGGGAGTGAAAGAGAATGAGGAGACTTTAATCAGGAGAAAGGACAATAAAAGAACAGGTTTCAGGAAAACAGAAGATGGCGATAATGCCAGTAAGATGCAAGAGGTTACTGGGAGTGAAAGAGAATGAGGAGACTTTAATCAGGAGAAAGGACAATAAAAGAACAGGTTTCAGGAAAACAGAAGATGGCGATAATGCCACTAAGACGCAAGGGGTTACTGGGAGTGAAAGAGAATGAGGAGACTTTAATCAGGAGAAAGGACAATAAAAGAACAGGTTTCAGGAAAACAGAAGATGGCGATAATGCCAGTAAGATGCAAGAGGTTACTGGGAGTGAAAGAGAATGAGGAGACTTTAATCAGGAGAAAGGACAATAAAAGAACAGGTTTCAGGAAAACAGAAGATGGCGATAATGCCACTAAGACGCAAGGGGTTACTGGAAGTGAAAGAGAATGAGGAGACTTTAATCAGGAGAAAGGACAATAAAAGAACAGGTTTCAGGAAAACAGAAGATGGCGATAATGCCAGTAAGATGCAAGAGGTTACTGGGAGTGAAAGAGAATGAGGAGACTTTAATCAGGAGAAAGGACAATAAAAGAACAGGTTTCAGGAAAACAGAAGATGGCGATAATGCCACTAAGACGCAAGGGGTTACTGGGAGTGAAAGAGAATGAGGAGACTTTAATCAGGAGAAAGGACAATAAAAGAACAGGTTTCAGGAAAACAGAAGATGGCGATAATGCCAGTAAGACGCAAGAGGTTACTGGGAGTGAAAGAGAATGAGGAGACTTTAATCAGGAGAAAGGACAATAAAAGAACAGGTTTCAGGAAAACAGAAGATGGCGATAATGCCACTAAGACGCAAGGTGTTACTGGGAGTGAAAGAGAATGAGGAGACTTTAATCAGGAGAAAGGACAATAAAAGAACAGGTTTCAGGAAAACAGAAGATGGCGATAATGCCACTAAGACGCAAGAGGTTACTGGGAGTGAAAGAGAATGAGGAGACTTTAATCAGGAGAAAGGACAATAAAAGAACAGGTTTCAGGAAAACAGAAGATGGCGATAATGCCAGTAAGACGCAAGAGGTTACTGGGAGTGAAAGAGAATGAGGAGACTTTAATCAGGAGAAAGGACAATAAAAGAACAGGTTTCAGGAAAACAGAAGATGGCGATAATGCCAGTAAGATGCAAGAGGTTACTGGGAGTGAAAGAGAATGAGGAGACTTTAATCAGGAGAAAGGACAATAAAAGAACAGGTTTCAGGAAAACAGAAGATGGCGATAATGCCACTAAGACGCAAGGGGTTACTGGGAGTGAAAGAGAATGAGGAGACTTTAATCAGGAGAAAGGACAATAAAAGAACAGGTTTCAGGAAAACAGAAGATGGCGATAATGCCAGTAAGACGCAAGGGGTTACTGGGAGTGAAAGAGAATGAGGAGACTTTAATCAGGAGAAAGGACAATAAAAGAACAGGTTTCAGGAAAACAGAAGATGGCGATAATGCCACTAAGACGCAAGGGGTTACTGGGAGTGAAAGAGAATGAGGAGACTTTAATCAGGAGAAAGGACAATAAAAGAACAGGTTTCAGGAAAACAGAAGATGGCGATAATGCCACTAAGACGCAAGGGGTTACTGGGAGCGAAAGAGAATGAGGAGACTTTAATCAGGAGAAAGGACAATAAAAGAACAGGTTTCAGGAAAACAGAAGATGGCGATAATGCCACTAAGACGCAAGGGGTTACTGGGAGCGAAAGAGAATGAGGAGACTTTAATCAGGAGAAAGGACAATAAAAGAACAGGTTTCAGGAAAACAGAAGATGGCGATAATGCCACTAAGACGCAAGGGGTTACTGGGAGTGAAAGAGAATGAGGAGACTTTAATCAGGAGAAAGGACAATAAAAGAACAGGTTTCAGGAAAACAGAAGATGGCGATAATGCCAGTAAGACGCAAGGGGTTACTGGGAGTGAAAGAGAATGAGGAGACTTTAATCAGGAGAAAGGACAATAAAAGAACAGGTTTCAGGAAAACAGAAGATGGCGATAATGCCAGTAAGACGCAAGGGGTTACTGGGAGTGAAAGAGAATGAGGAGACTTTAATCAGGAGAAAGGACAATAAAAGAACAGGTTTCAGGAAAACAGAAGATGGCGATAATGCCACTAAGACGCAAGGGGTTACTGGGAGTGAAAGAGAATGAGGAGACTTTAATCAGGAGAAAGGACAATAAAAGAACAGGTTTCAGGAAAACAGAAGATGGCGATAATGCCACTAAGACGCAAGGGGTTACTGGGAGCGAAAGAGAATGAGGAGACTTTAATCAGGAGAAAGGACAATAAAAGAACAGGTTTCAGGAAAACAGAAGATGGCGATAATGCCAGTAAGACGCAAGAGGTTACTGGGAGTGAAAGAGAATGAGGAGACTTTAATCAGGAGAAAGGACAATAAAAGAACAGGTTTCAGGAAAACAGAAGATGGCGATAATGCCAGTAAGACGCAAGAGGTTACTGGGAGTGAAAGAGAATGAGGAGACTTTAATCAGGAGAAAGGACAATAAAAGAACAGGTTTCAGGAAAACAGAAGATGGCGATAATGCCAGTAAGATGCAAGAGGTTACTGGGAGTGAAAGAGAATGAGGAGACTTTAATCAGGAGAAAGGACAATAAAAGAACAGGTTTCAGGAAAACAGAAGATGGCGATAATGCCACTAAGACGCAAGGGGTTACTGGGAGTGAAAGAGAATGAGGAGACTTTAATCAGGAGAAAGGACAATAAAAGAACAGGTTTCAGGAAAACAGAAGATGGCGATAATGCCACTAAGACGCAAGGGGTTACTGGGAGTGAAAGAGAATGAGGAGACTTTAATCAGGAGAAAGGACAATAAAAGAACAGGTTTCAGGAAAACAGAAGATGGCGATAATGCCACTAAGACGCAAGAGGTTACTGGGAGTGAAAGAGAATGAGGAGACTTTAATCAGGAGAAAGGACAATAAAAGAACAGGTTTCAGGAAAACAGAAGATGGCGATAATGCCAGTAAGATGCAAGAGGTTACTGGGAGTGAAAGAGAATGAGGAGACTTTAATCAGGAGAAAGGACAATAAAAGAACAGATTTCAGGAAGACAGAAGATGGCGATAATGCCAGTAAGATGCAAGAGGTTACTGGGAGTGAAAGAGAATGAGGAGACTTTAATCAGGAGAAAGGACAATAAAAGAACAGGTTTCAGGAAAACAGAAGATGGCGATAATGCCAGTAAGATGCAAGAGGTTACTGGGAGTGAAAGAGAATGAGGAGACTTTAATCAGGAGAAAGGACAATAAAAGAACAGGTTTCAGGAAAACAGAAGATGGCGATAATGCCAGTAAGATGCAAGAGGTTACTGGGAGTGAAAGAGAATGAGGAGACTTTAATCAGGAGAAAGGACAATAAAAGAACAGGTTTCAGGAAAACAGAAGATGGCGATAATGCCAGTAAGATGCAAGAGGTTACTGGGAGTGAAAGAGAATGAGGAGACTTTAATCAGGAGAAAGGACAATAAAAGAACAGGTTTCAGGAAAACAGAAGATGGCGATAATGCCAGTAAGATGCAAGAGGTTACTGGGAGTGAAAGAGAATGAGGAGACTTTAATCAGGAGAAAGGACAATAAAAGAACAGGTTTCAGGAAAACAGAAGATGGCGATAATGCCACTAAGACGCAAGGGGTTACTGGGAGTGAAAGAGAATGAGGAGACTTTAATCAGGAGAAAGGACAATAAAAGAACAGGTTTCAGGAAAACAGAAGATGGCGATAATGCCAGTAAGATGCAAGAGGTTACTGGGAGTGAAAGAGAATGAGGAGACTTTAATCAGGAGAAAGGACAATAAAAGAACAGGTTTCAGGAAGACAGAAGATGGCGATAATGCCAGTAAGATGCAAGAGGTTACTGGGAGTGAAAGAGAATGAGAAGACTTTAATCAGGAGAAAGGACAATAAAAGAACAGGTTTCAGGAAGACAGAAGATGGCGATAATGCCACTAAGACGCAAGGGGTTACTGGGAGTGAAAGAGAATGAGGAGACTTTAATCAGGAGAAAGGACAATAAAAGAACAGGTTTCAGGAAGACAGAAGATGGCGATAATGCCAGTAAGATGCAAGAGGTTACTGGGAGTGAAAGAGAATGAGAAGACTTTAATCAGGAGAAAGGACAATAAAAGAACAGGTTTCAGGAAGACAGAAGATGGCGATAATGCCACTAAGACGCAAGGGGTTACTGGGAGTGAAAGAGAATGAGGAGACTTTAATCAGGAGAAAGGACAATAAAAGAACAGGTTTCAGGAAGACAGAAGATGGCGATAATGCCACTAAGACGCAAGGGGTTACTGGGAGTGAAAGAGAATGAGGAGACTTTAGTGAGAAAAAAGCAAGAAGTTGCTAAAGTGAAATGAAGATTGCTTTCACTGCTACTGTGATATTCCCTACCGTCACTTCTACTTGAGTGAAAGCCAGTGTGTAAAAATGGTTGGCAGCTGAGTGACGCGAAGAGCGCTTGATTTGGTGAGTTCTTTTAAAGTTTTGTAATACACAATTGAAAAAAGGTGTTGCCATTCAAGTCACAAGTATTTGCTTATTTTCGTCTCAATCGGATACAAATACGTTCAAAGGAACCAAGTGGTCTCCAGTCTCCTAGAACATTTCATTACAACTTTCTTTACTTATATAACCACTGTTGACTAAAGAATTAAAGGATACATATATCACAAACAACAAATATAATACTATGGTAATGGTAAGATCGACCGTTTTCTTATAAGGAAAGATTCGGTATTCACTGACTGAACAAAAATTTATAAAATCTTTCTCTTAAAACAGTTTTTTTTTTTCAGGAAAATATTGTCTCAGGTCCACTGTTATCTTGCAGAGACATTATTATTATAAATAATTAAAAATAAAATAAAAATGAATAATAATAATAAATAAATAAATAAAATAAAACAATAACATAAATACGTTGTATAAAATAAATTAAATAAAAATACTCCCAGCATGCAACAAAAACTGTTCCTGTCGGAAATAGGTTCATCCCACCAAAAGACGTTAAATTCAATCTCTTCACCACGAACCTTGGTAAGGGCAACACGTGTCCAACTTCTCTATGTAATATGGCTTGTAATACTACGGAGTAAATTCTCCCTTTTATCATATGTACCATAAAACAATTGTAACCTAAAAAATGCACACACCGATACACACAAATATATAAATTGTATGAAATTAACATACTATTTACCATGCTTTTCCTGTTATTTCTGTACGTTTTATTTCTTGTCAAGTATGTTTTTATCTTCGTGAACACAAGGCTAATTTCTACTGATATCATGTGAGTGAACCCCCACAATCTCTCTCCCAAGTATTAAAGAGGGTCTTTGCTTTGTATAATACAAGTTGGTTCCAAGACTCAATCAGAGACTTCAAGGAACCAGAAGGTTTTGTATCAGAAAATGCAAACAGATGTGGTGCTATTAAATCAGGGACAAATTATTATTATTATTATTCAACTGTACTTTATGTTTCAAGAGTTATAATAGCAGATTCAGTAGCATTGTACCAGGATTACTTTCTCGAGCGCACGGACGATTGTGTGAAGCGCCCAAACCAGTGCAATAATACAAGCGCTTCCACATTGACCAGTAACAGTAAACCCGCATCTATATTCACTGCAAAACTATTTCTGAATAACATTACAGAATCTACAACTTTATCACCAGACAATCACCATGGATACAAGTATTGAGATTCTGTCAACTTTGAGGAATTATTTTCAACTGGGCTTCAAAGCAATTGAAGCGAATTGTATAATATTCAAAGCGGAAAGAAATGAACCAATGTCTGATCGTACTGGCCCAAACTGGTTTAAGCATTTTAAAGAGTGGTGACTTATCCCTTGAAATAGTTTTGAGAAGTGGATGACGACCAGTTATCGATTCTGAGGCTTTAAAACGCAACGTAGATGAGAGCACTTGAAAATCTTCAGAAGAGTCAGGATCCTCGAAAGATACCAATAAGCAAGCTTCAAAAATTATATATATGAGGATTGAGCAGTTCCAATCCAGATATGACAGCAATATACCATTTCTGGTCGAATCTGACTTTTGTAAAGATAAAGAATGGCGGAAATCGTACTACAGTAAGTAACTCATTAAAATAACTTCTTCGACAGATTTTTTTTCTCATTTGCGTCATTTTTACATTGCAGCCAAACAGTACCTCAAAGCATAAAATAGAAATCTTACCATAAAAAATGTTACATAAAATATCGAATATATATACCTACCCGATCTTAATAGTTTTAAAATATACGAAATGTACTTGTTTAATAACGAGACAGGGCTTATACTTCTGAATCATCAAGCACTGTAATGGATTGACCCACGGGGATACAAGGAAATTTCCTACTACTAGAATTCTAATGCAACACGCATTGAAATCCTCACAGTATTTTTTTTTAAGCGTATCACCCCAAGCAAGGCTGGAGGCCACTATCACGCAAGGGGTTATAGAAGGGTTGGAGGAAGATCAGATAGGAGTGGTAAAGGAGAGGATGTGGAGAAAGAGAAAGACAGTGGATCGATCAAGGCAAGATTTAGTATTGTTGAAGTTATCGCTAACATTTTTGTTAATATTCACAAACTCTACGTTTCGTTCAATTTCGCAAACCAATCGATGAAATATAAAACCTTAAAGAAAAAGATAAGAAAGAAACAATATTGCATTTTTATTAAATATGCACTTGTCATTTTAATTATTAAATTGTTTTTTTTCTAAATAATGGGAGTATTTCGTATGTTAAATAATAAAATTTACGCACCCTAGTAAAATCAACTGTACTGTTTACCCCCTCACCTGGTTGCACTTCTCCCTTTAATTTGGTTTCGATCGGTCAATGTATGGCTATTTTAGAGGGTGTGACGGACGGACGGATGGAAGTCACAGATTTTTATATATACACCCTTATGCAAATTAATTGAAACAACCGCTTTAGTTACCTTGAGACTCACTGGAGTAAAAGGATGTAATCGATTTCGATTTTTCCCTCAGATTAGGTCCTTTACAGTGGTGTGCAGCAATATAAATCTATTTTCGGGGTGTATGATGGAATTTGTTTGGCCTTGGAAAATATTGCGTCATCCGTGATTGCATCAGATTTTCATTAAGCCCAGACACTATTGTCTCGACTGCCGATTAGTTGTCCTACGGCCATTTTCTGCGATGGACGTTACTCCGAGGAAGCGTACGAAAATTTGTAACGCTGCACGAACACATTGGCGAGCCTTACCAGTGAGCAAATGAAAATACTACAGACTGGCCCGGAAACTCTCCTGATTTAAATCCAATCGAGAATCTGTGGTCAATTTGCAAGAAACGACTTCGGGGAATGGACATACAAAGTACTAACATGTACACTGGGTCATGTTTCATTGGAAAAATACGAAAAAAGTAAATTATAACGGAATTATTTGTTTTGTTTTAATTAATTTGCACAAGGGTGTAGATGTCACTAACCTGATAGTATAATTCTTTTTTCTTTTAATTTTTTAAGCATTTTTAAAAAATTTCTGTTGGTGTATTGTACGTGTTCACATATAAACAATTAATATAGAATTAACAAAACTTCGGTTTCTACTACGGACCATTCTTTATTATAGAAACGACAGGGAAACAAAGTTATCAATGTTTCTTGAATGTGTCCGTTTTCTTTTTCTGGTCCAGAAGTAAGTAAGGATAAGAATTATTAAAATGGTCGAGCTCAAGTCAGCTTTGCGTTGAGTTGGAACGACCAAAGTACTTACTTCATGAGTGGTGCTGCAAAACACGTCCGAATTATGCGTTGGAAAGTGAAAAGAGAGTTTAAGGTATGTTATGATAAGAATGGTTATATTGGTCGAGCTCAAGTATGCCTTACGCTGAGGTGGAACGACCAAAGTACAGGTTGTACTTACTTCATCCGTCAGTCGACCGAGGAAATAAGACATTTCCCAGCGGGGACATCTTCAGCTGCGTCAAACTACATCTTGGAGTATGAGGAAAAAAACCGAAGAGGAATGAAATATTTGTCTTTTTATAGAATTTAAACAGCACCACTTAACGGGCGTTTGATGAAACCAAGTGGGATTATAAAATTTTTATTATTAGCATTATGGAAAAATGTATTTTTTCTTTCTTTTTTATTAATTATTATTATTTTATCTATTGATTTTATTTCATTTTGTCAAAAATCAATACATTTTGACAAGTATTTTTCGCTGATGTTCGATTTTGAGACTGTATGGCGAGCGCGCGTCAATACAGACGCAAAAGAGGCCCCGAGTCGCTGTCAAAACTAGTTACATCCGAGTTTTCTTCGTAGGCAGCGGGACAGCTTGGTATGTCTAGATACAGGTCTCTCTGCAATTTGTCCAGATCCGAGTCTTTGTCAGCAGTTTCATGCCAATAAAAGCGACGGAAAAGCCAGCAGTGGGCAGTTGGCGAGATTCGGTGTCTTGTGAAGTCGATCCCGTGGGCATTTTGTTACTAAAGTTGTTTCTGAGGCAGCGTTGTTTTGCTTCCTCTCGTCTCTTTCCCTTCTCTGCCTGTTACCTCATAGTTCTTGGGCGAGCAGTCGATTAGGTGTTTCACCCAACATCAACACACCCTAGTTGTATTTTACAACATATTCTTTATTCTTTAGAAAGTACTTATAAAAAAATGAAAGTCCGTAGAAGAAAAGTTCTAGAACCACACAAACAAGTACAAATCTTTTGCTGTTATGCCATTTCAACAGAATTTCTTTATCTAACTTTGAACTTGTAAAGAAAAATCTTATGAGCGTTCTTTTTTCCCTTATTTTGTTTATAGGTAAATAAATTCAGCTTGTAAATAGTATAAAATTTTAACTCTTAATTGAAGAACGACTTGATAAAAGGATATGTAAGATTTTTTTTCTCCTCAATAGGAGTTGATAGGTTCATCGATCGCCCAGTTCACCCATCTCGTTCTTTTGAACAGGAGTAGAGGTTTATCTCTTGTTTCCTGTTTAGAATTGGGTGTCCGGTTCCTTCTGAAGTCTACTTCAACTTTATACTTCTAACGTCTCTGCACGAACTCTGAAATGTTATTCTCTTATTTCTCTTCAGTAGGAGTCGATAGGTTCGCCTATGGTCCAGTTCACACACCTTTCCGTTCTTTTGAACAGGAGTAGATGTTTATCCCTTGTTGCCTGTTTAGGTTTGGGTTCACGGTTCTTTCTAAAGTGTTTTCATTCTATTTCACTCCTTGGGTAAAGGAATTGGATTCGACCGTGTGAAACAAATGGTGTCAACAAACCAGAAAGCTGTCGGAAAAGATGAGAAACATAAGAGACATTTGGCTTTGACGTTCAAACTGAACATCTCCAATCAAGAAAATTGGATCTAAACAAGGCAAAAAAAAAAAAAAACCCAAAAGGGACGAGCCGGGTCGTGAACAGAGGATCATGCTGGTGAACTATCAGGTGAATAGGAAAGACATCGGAAAAATTAATGGACATCTTCAGGGATCAGAGAAAACTGTGAAACGTCAAAGTTACGGTCGTGCCCATAATAAGTAGCGCACTTGGAATGGGTAGACTGTAAGAACTATAGCGTTGCTAGAGTCTGCGAGAATACTAAGGAAAGAGCTGGAGATTTGAGGAGACTTGCTGTCACTCAGTCTTCAGAGATAACCACCAGATATTTAGCGTTACCATACAAGTACATCATAATTAACAACAACAGCAATAGTAGTAGTAGTAGTAGTGGTGATGATGATGATCATCATCATCATCAGCAGCAGCAGCAGCAGCAATGTTGCAACCGGAAACTATTCTTTGTTGAGAACTTTAAGTTCTCTGCCTGGTTTCTTGTATTTAAGTAGGCGGTAGCTCTCGAGTCGTGCTAGGAATTTGTTACATCAGCCAAAGACGTGCTGTGGTAATTTCTGGTAAGTTCTGAAATCTGCTGCAAGCTAAGACCCACTTAGACATTGGTGAGAATGAAATTGGGGAACAAAACATTGTTGATGTCAGACATTAGGAGTTTGAATTCGAATCCAACGAAGCTTATGGTTACGTTTTAAAATTTTTTTTTTTTTTTTTTTTAACTTTCAGATTCACTGGTTTTTATCCGACAGGATACCCAACTTTTATTTGTTATTCTGATCTCTTTTCTTTGAAAACTGGATTGTTTGTTTAATTCTAAATGCTTTACTTCTACATTTCAGTACACCAAGGTTTCGTTTTAAAAGTATCGCTCGACCAACTTTAAGGCGTACGGAGAAATTTTCGCTCAAGAGCGTTGTTTGAAGCAAATCAAAAACGATAAACTAATAATAAAAGGAAAATAAAAACTGGTAATAAATCAAAAGCAATAATAAACAGTGCATCGACCCATTAAAAAAGGGGGCTCTTTTTCTGTTTAATTCACCTCAAATAATGTAAAGTTACTGATCGCAAATTACTTTACCCCAAGAAATTATACATTTTAAATCAAAGTTTGTTTTGATAGAATCGTCCATATTTTCTACTCACCCCCGAGATAAAATACACTCTTCCATCAGAATCAGTTTTAACCAACCAACACCTCATATTGCAAATCTCGACTTTTTATTGGTTGAGACAACACCAAAATGTGTAACAATTGTCGAAAACCTATTTCGCGCCAAGTTCCCTGGAGCCTACTTTGGATTCCCAAAACAAATAAAAAGGACCATTTCCACCAGTCAGTCACTTAGCTGCAGAGAGATGCCACACGAATCCACGCGTGTCACTATTTTGACTTAAGAAACTTTTCGCGCGTCAACTGCTGACTCAAACACCAACATTATTCTCTCAAAATTCACTTACAACTTTCTAAGAAAAATATTATTTATTTTAGAATATTACATCGAAAACATGTCAAAATCGCTACACAATTGTAGCCGTATTTCGATGTGTATCAATGCATCTCATCACGCGATTGTAAATTACTGGCGAGTGAACGATTTATTTAAATTTAAAAGCAAAATACAACCTCTTTTACGAAAAAAAGAAAAGGCTGGGGTGTATGGTTTGAATGTCTGTACTGCCATTGACCGCTAATCTACAGGTCATGACACATTTCTGGAAAATAATTTCTTAATTTTTGCTTCTCCGCTTAGTTTAAATTTAACGTATATCATATTCGATTGGTTGATCTGAGTAAAGCCCACAAACTGATTATTGCTGGAAAATGTCCAGGAAAAACGATGACCTGTTTACTGTTTTTTAAAATAACATCAAATCAGTTTACAAACATTAAAATCACGATTTGATGATTTAAAAAAAAAATTTTTGTATAAAAATTGTTAATGAATTTTAAACCAGTTCACTGCCTTTACCTCCTAATCCCTAGCCCTAACCCTAACAACTAACATATTTCATACTGCCAACAGTTGGTAAATAAATACCATACCATAGTAGAAAATGGACGGTAGATACATACTATAGTACAAACTAATACATACAATAGTACTATACTAAATACATACTATAGTAGCACTTTCTGTGTTATGAGTACTAAAGGTCGGTATATAAAAAAAATCGAATCACTCGGATAAAACCTGAGAAACTACCCGACTTCATCTATTTATTTTATTGGTGACAAAGGAACGCGTTGGTCCGGCTCAGAGAACAGATGCAAATGAGCTTTGAACGAATTTGTTGAATCAGCGACTTGGCTATCAACCCAAAAGTTTACTTGAACGGAGAGAAATTAAAACTGTTTTTTACACGGATTTTCTCGTCAGAGAGTTGGAGGTGTGTGTGTGTGTGTGGGGGGGGCAGGTAATTCCGAATGCACTAAATCACACTTTGACTGCACAGGTAATTAAACTAATAGATATTTTGTAAGACAGTGGATGGCGGATACTCTGCAAAATTTGTTTATCCATTTCATAAAAGTGCAAGTAAACTAATTTTGGTTCATATATATATATATATATATATATATATATATATATATATATATATATATATATATATATACTATGAAATGGACAAAGTCCGACAATTATTTTAAGACATTTTTATGTTTAACATTCTTTTTTATAGATACAAGTATTTAAGTAAATGCTCTGTTTTATAATAAACAGTATTAAATAACATTTACCGGCCTGAATGTCCGAGAAATTTTCATAGAAAATTTTCCTCCTCCGCCAGGAATCGAACCTGTATCTTATACGGAACCTATTAATGCCCAGCCACCGGTTGAACACTTGTAACTATTTTTACATCTACTGTGAAACATTCTTTCTTTTTATGTGCCGTATACCTTCAGGGCGTAGGTGATCATGGCCCTCCACTTCTCCCTATCCCTTGTAGCTCTTAATAAGTTTTATCCCTTTGCTACTTCCCCCAGGCCATGTTCTGTCATGCACTTTCTTAAGCCCGCTAGGTATGTCATGCGTTGCTTTCTCTTCTCTCTCTTTCCCTCTATTCGCCCTGTGAGTATCAGATTCTCCAAGCCCTCCTTTCTCATTACGTGTCCCAAAAATTTCAGCTGCTTTTTCCTGATGTTAAGTATAAGCTTACTCCTTGTTTGCATCCTCTCTAAAACCTCATCGTTGCTCACACGCTTGCTCCACGATATCCGCAGCATCCTTCTATAGAACCAGATCTCCGTTGGCTCGAGTCTCTTCTTCATCTTTGAGGAGACCGACCAACATTCGCTGCCGTAAAGGATGACAGTCATCACGTAGCAGTTCAGTACTCTTTTCTTTGTTACCAAAGAAATCCTCCTGTCTCGTAATACTCTGCCTAGCTTTTGGAATGCGTCTTTGGTCATCCCAATACATCTTCGGATCTCAGTTGCCACGAGTCTCTTCTTCATCTTTGAGGAAATCATCCAACATTCGCTGCCGTAAAGGAGGACAGATATCACGTAGCAGTTCAGTACTCTTTTCTTTGTTACCAAAGAAATCCTCCTGTCTCGTAATACTCTGACTAGCTTTTGGAATGCGTCTTTGGCCATCCCAATACATCTTCGGATCTCAGTTGCCACGAGTCTCTTCTTCATCTTTGAGGAGACCGTCCAACATTTGCTGCCGTAAAGGAGGACAGATATCACGTAGCATTTCAGTAATCTTTTCTTTGTTATCATAGAAATCCTCCTGTCTCGTAATACTCTGACTAGCTTTTCGAATACGTCTTTGGTCATCCCAGTACGTCTTCGGATCTCAGCATCGCACTTACTGTCCTCTGTCAAAACACTTCCCAGATATTTAAATTTTCGCACCTGCTTGATTTTAGTGTCTGCGACCTGTAAGTCGCATTTTGGGCTCATGTTTTTACTGATGACCATGCATTCTGTCTTCTTGTAGTTTATGCTTAGTCCCTTCTTCTCGCTCTCCATCGCTACCTTCTGTAGGAGGTTTTGTAATTTCATTTCCGTGTTTGTTATCAGTACCGTGTCATCTTCGTGAAAAATTACATACAAATTATTTTCGAATTTTGACTTAGGAGCTCAGGCAGAAGGGTTAAAATTGTTCAGGAACGCAGGGCTCAAAGGGTTAAAATTTTTAAAAAAAGGAGGATGTGGGCGTGTGTAGCGTGCAAGAATATTATTGGTTGTTTATCCTTTGTTCAAATTCCCGTCTTGTCGTCCATGATTTTAAATGCAACATAATAATGCAGCAAATAACGCTGTTACATGACGGCTGCGTGACTGCTAGATATTTTTTTTCGTCGTGGCAAGAAGCTGCGATTTAATCATTTTATTTGATGTTTATATATAGAACACTATTTAGCCACAGAAATGGGCCACATTTTGCCGGGCTTTCATATTCTGAGTGTTTTCAGCTGTTGAAATCTTCGCCTTCTACCCTGGCAAACCTTTTCGTGCTAGCAGCCAGACACTCAGTCGAGGCTTCGTTCCAGCAGTGACGTAAAAGAACGTCTCTGACTCCTGCTTCATCGTCTTTGACACCGGCAGTCTCGCGGGAATCTAGAAGAGGCTGAACGAATAAATTAATCTGGGGAAAGACGCCATTAAATGTCATTTTCAAATGTTCATAATGAAGGTCACTTTGCAATCCATCCCACACAGTAATTCTGGTCTTAATACACGTTTAACTCCACACATCTGATAAACTTGGGATGAGTCCGGGTGCTGACGATACACCAACACCGTCTGTTTTTTTTTTAAACTGAGGGGTGGATAACTAAATTTGTTGTCTTGGCCTCAATTTATAACATCCATCCTTCTTAAAAGTCCAAACCTTTCGGACATTAATTGAACCAGTCCTATTATATGGATCAGAAACTTGGACATTATCTGTTCTCTTTTAAAGAAGATTGGATGGAACATATACAAATCTACTTAGAAAAATCCAGAACATTAGTTGGAGATCCAATGCAACGTTTAACACAACTTACGAAGAACTGAGACCAATATCTCTTAAGCTCAAACAAAAACGATTACAATTTGCCAGCCACTGCAATTGGACATTGATCATTTGGGGACACCAATACAGGACCGATCCGTGCGGAAAGGGATTGCCAATGGAGTATTAGAAGTCCATATACCGAAAAATTCACCTTATTTATTGAATGACCCTTGTATAAACAAATATATGTATTAAACAAAACAATTTTACAACGGACATAGACATTAACATTTGTGTGTGTGTGAACGTTTGTGTCTGTTCTTTGATGAATGTTCGTACATATATGTATAATGTTCATGGCGTCTTCCACAAATGGGAAGACGCGGATCTTTTAAGAGAGCTTACATTGTAGTCGCTGAAATGAAGAAATGAAAAAGAGAACGAGGCGAGAAGTCGCCCAATATTTATAGTATGGGGAGAATGACCCCCTAGTGACAATTTGAGAATTAAGGAGGTGGTAACTCCGATACAGCCATATTAATTTCCTTGAAATTAAGATACTTTAGGAATATCGAAAATTATTTTCGATAAAGAACAGGAAATACGGACCAGTAATGATTTACCAAAATATCTTGGTTGATTCGGCACTTTCCAAGAGTAAATGGAAATATAGCGAATTAAAAGATATGAAAAGAAATAAATTAATTGGTATTATTAAGAAAGAAACTGAACCGTTCGCTCTGCCAATTCTTATAATTTAATTTTACACCAACGGCCAATGGCGGATTTTAGTTATAGGCTTAGCAGGCTGAAGCCTAGGACCTCAAAATCTAGGGGACCTCCAGCCAAGGTGTATAACATTTTTGACACTGTCATAGGCCTTTCTTACACATGCTGTCATAATGCATTGTAGACTCTAAATAACCCTTCAGTAATTTTAAACAACCGTCATCATTTTAGGGTTTATTTAAATTGTTTAATTTAAATTAACATTCTTCCATTTCACTCTACTCGTTAGATTGGGAGATTTGGGGGGGGGGGTCCTCACGTGTGAAATAGCCTAGGGCCCCTTCATCTAAAAACGGTCCTGGATGTTACCCTCAGAAGATTTTTCAGAGAACACGGTGCATCCCTGACAGAAGACGCGCCTAATTAGACCTAAAATGGGGTTCGACGCTGAGTCGAAGATCGAAATCACTATTCTAAAAATAAACTGTAAGAGTAATTTGATAATTATCGATCTGTAACCAGTGCCGGATTTACCTATAGTCTTCTTAACAGGCTAAAGCCTAGGGCCTCGAAATCTAGGGCGCCTCCAGCCAAGGTGTATAATATTTTTGACCCTGTCATAGACCTTACTTACACATGCTGTCATAACGCATTGTAGACTCTAAACAACTTTTCAGTAATTTTAAATACCCATCATAATCCTCGACTTTACTCAAATTGTTTGATTTAACACTCTTTCATTTTCCTCTACTCGTAAGAATGGGGGATTTGGATTAGCCTAGGGCTTCTTTGCATCTAAATCCGACCATTCTAATTTAATTAGCTGTTCAAATTGCAGTTTTAAACACGCCAGCTAAGACCTCCTCCCAGAATGCACTGGAAGAGGGTATCTATTCAGTTTTTGATGGAAAAGAATTGATGGCTTTTAGGTTAATAACAGTTGTGGGCTGTATTTTATTCATCTTTATTTTCTAAGGCATGAATTTGTTCATTTTTATCTTGCTTAATTTCGATTAGAATTGCATTCTCTGCAGCCGTAAGAGTCAGCGAGACTATCTTGATAATTATTACGCCACAGTGTCTCCGTTGTCCCCAAATTACCTTTTTATAGTAGTTTAATTATATGTCTCAACCGCAGTTTTAATCTCGTTAAGACGTCCTTTCGCCAAGAATTTACGGGAGGACGTTTGTCCATTCAGTTTTTTTTTTATTGTCCACTATCGAAAAGAATTGATGCATGTTAAAGCTAATAACAGATGTCCGCTGAGTTTCATTCATACTCTCTATTTTCCCAGACGTGAACTTGTTCATTTTTATTTTGCTTGTATCTGATCACAATGAATATCTTAATTAAATTCTCCCTTCTTCTTCTTTACTTTGTTCGTTCCGCTTTAGTTTCCTTTCTTTCGCCATACGGTCAATTTTAGACCCACTGGAGTGACAGGGTGTAATCGATTTTTATTTTTTCCTCAGATTAGGTCATTTGCAGTGGTGTGCAATAATATGAATCTGTTTTCGGGGTGTATGATGAAATTTGTTTGGCCTTGAAAAATATTGCGTCAGATTTTCATCACACTCAGACACTATTGACTCGACTGTCGATTAGTTGTCCTACAGCCATTGTCTGCGATGGACGTTACTTCAAGGAAACGTACAGAAATTGTAACACTGAACGAACACACTGACAAGCCTTACCAGTGAGCAAATCAAAGTACTATAGACTGAACTGGAAACTCTCCAGATTTAAATCCAATCGAGAATCTGTGGTCAATCTGCAGGAAACGACAAGGATGGACATACAAAATATTAACATGTGCACTGGGTCATGTTTCATTGTAAAAATACGAAAAAAATTAATGAAATTATTCGTTTTCTTTCAATTAATATGCACAATAGTGTGTTTGTATATATATATATATATATAATGTTGTTTTGAACAGACAAAACCGCATTTTTCCCTTAACATCTCATCAGAAGAATAGTTGGCGACTTAGTAAAATGTTAACGAGATTCACCAACGATTCTTCTTCTGGTGTCTTGACCGAAAAAGGTTACCTTTCAGGGAAAAAACTGCGGTTTTGTCTGTTCAAAACAATTTACAGGTTCTGTGTTATCAAACTTTAAGATATATATATATATATAATGTGTGTGTGATTTTTGTATGACATTGTATATTTCAGTGTGTATATAAAACGTTTTCAGGTAAAATGAATTTTTAATTAATTCCTTTTAGTTAATCTAGTCCTTCTTTCTATCATGTTATGGTGTGAATATTTCATGGATATACTAATGCCTATCGCGCACCTTGGAGAGGAAAAAATATTGCTTCTCCTTTTCCAAGCATCCCATGTTTTGCGAAGACAAGACGTGATTTGTTCAACTGCTATGAAGTGAAAAAGCTGGATAAATATTTTCATGGCGATTATTCTAATGAACTTTCCTCTTTTCTGCTTCTTCTTCATTAACTTTTGTACTAACTAGATTGGCAGCTAGGTCTCATCATTTTATTGTTGAAATTGCTAGAGGTAACCGTAAGTTCTATGCAAATAGTTTCTTCTCTCGTACTTCTCGCTTTACTGTCATCTACTCTCTTCAAAGATTTCAATGCAATGTCAATCGCCATTTTTAACCCCTTTTCTTTTATTGTCTTTCCTACTCAATAACGTTATCTTAGTTTCTTTCATTCTTTGCATCTTAGTGGCTTTATCGCCTTACTTGTGGGTGAAATGATTTTTAAAATCTTGATGACATCATTTCTTTAGGATAACCACTCAATATAAGAGTAATATGGTATATGATAATTGTATAACTCATAAATTCAGAATATTTTTTTAAAAAGACTACATTCGGTGAACTTATATATTTAATGACATCAAACAGGTAAAGCCAATTTCCCCCACTCTCCTTGTAGGGTCATGTCAGTAAAGAGATCCACTGCCAAGCTCTGGTTATCTACGGCTTGGGAGGTACACCCATATACTGTTTTATTATCAGCATAAATATAAAAATGGTAAGAGTATACTCTTAGGTAGTTCATTTATATAAAGTAGGAAGAAAATTGGACTGAGAAGTGAACCTTGGGGGACACCTGCATTGATCGTTTGGGCCTCAGAGAACTGGCCCTTAATAGCTACTATCAGGAACCTACCCATCAAGAATTGTTAATCTTTCCATGATTGAAATTGCCAAAGACATAAGTTGTTAAATCTGAAAGAAAAAGAAAAAAAAAGCATTAGACACTTAAACTTAATTCACATTTAAAATCGGACCAAGTTATTGGAGCACCCTATATATATATATATATATATATATATATATATATATATATATATATATATATATATATGCGAGTGCAATCGTCATGCCTGACGATTGCACTAGCATGAAACAGACTGTCGCCTCTAAGTGTTGACTTCTATGTTCACTTTTATATTTACACACGCTCTATCTCTGATATTGAGCACTTTATCCCATAAATATAGCACACTTTAAGACTATATATATATATATATATATATATATATATATATATATATATATATATATATATATATATATAAGCCTATTACATTATTTGAATGTTAATCTTTCCATGATTGAAATTGCCAAAGACTTAAGTTGTTAAATCTGAAAGAAAAAGAAAAAAAAATCATTAGACACTTAAACTTAATTCACATTAAAATCGGTCCCAGTTTTTGGAACACCCTAGTTTACATTTAATAAGAAATATGAAAAAAATGTGAAGATTTTTTGCGTAAAAATAAAAGTAAACTGTTTTCTTGGCTGTTGTCTTTTAAAACCATTTCCGGATTAAACCGGAAAAAACGTATTTTTTTTTTATCATTTCACCCCAAGCAATGCGATAAAGTCGCGAAGACGCAAGGGCGGGAAGGTTACTACGTGCGAAAGAATATAAGAAAAGGAAAAACATTATTAAAGAGCAAGAACAATAAAAGAACAGGAAATTAAAAGACAGAAGATAACGACTGACATTGCATTTAAATTTTTGATGAGTAAAGTTGGCTGAAAAGCAAGAAGGCTGAAGAGTGTTCCACAAGAGAGCAATGAAAGAGAAGACCCTGTTAGCATAGAACTTATGGTGCATCTAGCAATTTCAACTGGGAAATGATGTGACCAATCTGCCATTAGATTCGTAAAGTCGAAGTAGCAAAGAAGACATCTCATCAGAACAATTACCATAGAAATATTTATAGAAAAAGGCAGACGGAAGCTACGTTACGGTGGTGGGAATGTAACTGAAGCCGAGGTGCCAGGTCAGGACCGAAACAATTGCAGATTCTTCTTTAGATTTTAGCAATTTATCAAGTATTTGTTCACTATGATGATACTTTACTTCAAAAGGAATAAACACATTCAACGATGTCTCATGTAATCAGAACAGTCGTTTAAACGGGCCAAACTGCCGAGTTTCCGCTGTGCGTCGGAATCTGCTATTTACTGATAGACCGTAAGGAAGTCGCCTTACAATCACAGCGTCGAAGACTTTAATATTTTTGTTTTGGGAAGTAATGATTGTTCAATAAATTAGTGAACCACTAGTTCTGTTAGTGGCGTTTTTTTTTTAAGTAACGTTTAAAAAATGGCGATTAATAATAGGTAGTCTAAGTAAATTATATAATCAGTAAAGGCATTTTTGTTCTCTTTTCCTGTTTCTGATTTTGTATCCGCCGAAAATAACTTGATTTGACTGAATTTAGGTAGAAGCCTACTTGAATCATCATACCGTTGCCATGGAGATGTAACCAGATAATTTAGAGAACGTAAAATGAGATGATTGCGCATCTACGTTCTGAATAGCGGAAGTGATAAAGAGAGAGACAGAGAGTATATGTGTGAAGGAAGGTGATGCCAGAAAACCAGTTTACGGTGGTGCTTACCCGATGCTATTTTGGAAATGTACCAAAGTCATAGACTTTGGGTCATGTTTAAGATTGCTTGTTGCAGAATTTTGGTTACAGCAGCAACAAAAACAACAATCGTAATGAATGTTATATCTAATTGCGTTTTAATAGTTTCGCTATTATTATTTATGCAGATAATACGACTCCATTGTCATTTACGCTTGTTTGCATGTCTGATGATTCTTTTCTCTTGATTTTGAATGACTTCATTTGGTAAGGTAATTTTCATTGCATTTACTCAGAAAAAAAAGCATTTACAACTCTAGATATCGCAGTAGAAAGTATAATGAAAGACAGCACGCATCCTGGGTACCACTTATTTGAACTGTTACCCTCGGGTCGACGTTTTAGTCTGAAGCAACAGAAAGGTAGATCTACAGGAGGATGCTGAGAATGCCATCGATCGAACCTGTGAGCACCGACGAAGTTCTAAAAACAGTAGAAGCAAAAGGACACTTATGCTTAACATCAGAAAGAGACAGTTGATATTTCTATGGCATATGATGAGGAAAGAGGGCTTGGAAAATTTGATACTCACAAGACAGATTGAAGGCAGGAGGGAGAAAGAAAAACAACACATAATCTACCTGGCGAGCTTGAAAGAATGGATAGAGGTGCAGGGTTTGGGAGAGATGGCAAAAGAACAAAAGGTATTAAAAGCTACATAGAACAGGAAATTGTGTGAGCCTTGATCACCTAAACCTTGAAAGGACATGAAAGAAGTTATCGGAAAAAACGTTCTAAGGACAACTTTTATCTATGAGCGCTGCATAAAATGAACGTTGCCACGTATTTAAATGTTATTACTTTTCTTCATTCGATAATGTTTTTTGGGGGGTGGGGGCACCTGGCGGCTGCTGACAAATTTCCTTGTGTATTAAACTGTGACAAGATGAATGAATGAATGAATAGTTGTTAGCAAAGAATGTCCATGATACACTTAATCACCCAATAACCTTAGTAAAGTTTACAATAACTCCTGACCACTGACAATCCCTTTCTTCCTGATTTTCAATGTATTTCTATAGTAAACCATTAGCAATGCATTTACATTTTACATATAATATCTCTATTCTCCCAGTAATGCTTTTATTCATTCCTGACCACTGACAATCCCTTTCTTCCTGATTTTCAATGTATTTCTATAAGAAAACCATTAGCAATGCATTTACATTATACATATAATATCTCTATTCTCCCAGTAATGCTTTTATTCATTCCTGACCACTGACAATCCCTTTCTTCCTGATTTTCAATGTATTTCTATAATAAAACCATTAACAATGCATTTACATTATACATATAATATCTCTATTCTCCCAGTAATGCTTTTATTCATTCCTGACCACTGACAATCCCTTTCTTCCTGATTTTCAATGTATTTCTATAATAAAACCATTAACAATGCATTTACATTATACATATAATATCTCTATTCTCCCAGTAATGCTTTTATTCATTCCTGACCACTGACAATCCCTTTCTTCCTGATTTTCAATGTATTTCTATAATAAAACCATTAACAATGCATTTACATTATACATATAATATCTCTATTCTCCCAGTAATGCTTTTATTCATTCCTGACCACTGACAATACCATTATGGTCTTCAATGAACCACAGGCTAAATGCAATATTTTCAAAATAGATTTTATGTTAAATATAACAGAGTTCAGTAATTATTGCTAATTGCTAGAAATATTTTGCAAAAGTTGATTAAATTTAAGCAATTGATCACCGGAATAGCAGAAAAATCAACAATGAAAATAAAAATAATATTTGAAACATATAAATGCCTGATTCAAATGCCATCCGTTTTGATTATTGACTTTTATTTCACCTACTAACAGAATTTGCCATCTCACCATATTTTTTTAGAATAAATGAACATTTTGATGAAGCATAAAATAAATCCTACCTGTCATTTCACAGGTTACATCAGTGGATAACTTTCATAAGTCTCCAAGAAATGTTTTTCATCATTCCTGTAATATTTTCATCAACATGGCTTGACAAAGTTAAATGTTGTTGATTACGCGTTCAAACAACATATCAGGGATACACATGGTTTAATGAAAGTAAAGCACATAATCATACATCATTTTATATTAAAATTCACCCAATACATGGCTTAAGTGCCACTCATAGTAGAGTGTTACTGTTAAAATGGTTATGATGAATTAAGTGTGATGTGTGTGAAAGAGGGGGTGTTAGAATGTGAAGATTAGGATGGATAGCAACTGACACAAGACGTGAAGCAGTTAAGATTGTAGTGTTCAGAAAAGCTTCAACACAGGAATATGTTCAAGAAAGTAACAGTTTCTGGAGAAAAAGCTGCTTGAGTGGTACCTTCTTCTAACATTTGGAATGTGAAGGAAATGAGGCTGATTCAGCTCCGTAGATGTTGCATGGTAATATCCTAGTTGTAAAGGTCTGAACTGGTGGAACTCAAGAATGGAGTGCTCATCTGAACATTTGCCATGAAAACTGTGATAGAGTATCAATAGGCTTGCAACATTGTGTCTGTGTGGAAAGAGGCTGCGGAGTGGAAAATATGTCATCTCCCCACAAAAATTTATGGTGCGTCATGATTATGTGACTTTGATCAGGAGAGCACGTAACAACAGTTGGTAATCCACAACTGTGCGGTTCAAACACCTGTACGCAATTACATGTATTTGTCCCTGATTTTCAAGCACCCTAGTGCTTTGTGAAGCATGGGGTGAGGCCCTACAACCTTGTTACTGAACTGGGTGAGGTGACTTCAAATTTCACCCTTTGTTCAACCTCTCTTTCTTAATATCTCATAATGGCTGGCCACTCATTTTTTATGTCCATCAGTTAGTGTAGCTACCTCTTCCCTGCTGCAGACACTTACTCAGGCACATTTGAATTTCCTCACCACCCAACCTATTTCTTCAGCAACTAGTTAGTTATATATAGTCTCTGGGAGAGAGTGCATAATCTGTTGTGATCAGTAGTTGAACAAGGCCAGTACACTCAAACCCTCGGTCACGATGATTTGTGACTTCATGCTAGTACAATCAGCAACAGCTCCCAAACAGTTTCATTAAACCCAATTTCACTCACAAAGATCAATCTGTTATGTAATTTTCAAACATTTTCCAAATGTTGCCACTCACTGGGAACATCTCCCCAGACTAATATTATATAAAGTTACCTTCTTGACAAATTGAACATGGTGAGATTTGAACCTGGGCCTCATGATCCAAATGCAAACAGACATGCACCTGTCTTTCTTTATTCAATCTTTGAATAAATAAAGCAAGGACTCTCAAGCACAACTGCAGAAAATCTTTGTGTATTTTAACTATGATGCATTTTATAAGCTTATCAATTTTGCTAATGTCGAAACAAGAGCCTGGTAATTTATTAATATTTTTCTTTCTCTCATTGTAAAAAATGGCCTTGGGAAGTGGGTCTTTCATATAATATATAATGACATGACTAATTTATTATGAAAATTAATCAGTTTTATTAATCTCTGTGTAGAAATTTGAACTGTTACAGTTCAAATTTCTCCTGTAAGATAAACAAGTTATTAGTTTTGATAATAAATTACTAAAATCATTATATATGTCAGTCTATCAGGGCCATTTTAAAGGACGTCTTTGAACAGCTCATCCTGAATCATTTATACTTCCATTGTTCAACTGCCTAACAGTAAGGCAATCTGTAAGGCAATGTTGGCGTCAGCTTTAACAGTCTGACCTTGAACATAACAGTCTGACCTTGAACATTGTGATAAGAAGCAACAATGAGATAAAGAAACCTAGTAATGAATTAATAAAATTAGTCTACACATATTTTGGTACAAACCAATTCATACTTTTTCTTAGCAAATTTTGGGATGCTGGGTCAAAAAAAATCAAGTCCATTTTTACTGGTTAGTGCCACATTTTGCAGAGTGTTTAAAAAAAAAAGAATATCTAGAAAAATTTTCTGTAATATTTAAATTAATTCTGAGTATCTCCTGCAAGAAAACATGAATTTTTTAAAAAATCCTAATTTCTCAAAGACCTTTTTTTTTTATTATTATGAGAATACCTGATGATAATGACAGTGTAATTCTATTGTTCTGAGTTCTAGAAACCTTAGAAAGTCTTTGAAAAAATGGCATCAAGGAAAATGGGACAAAAGGATGATGGCTGACAACTGCTGGAACTTAAAACGAGACAAATCTATTAAGCATCCATAAAAACCAAATAAGTAAAAATTCTTGCCATGACTACCAATTGCTTTCAATATTCAGATTTTAATCAGTTCTTGTATTATATCTTTCGGATATAAAAAATCATTGTTTCGTTTCCTATAACTTATCAACCTTTTGCAGGTTATTTAAAGCCAGAAAATATTTTTAGATTGTAAAAATTTTTACTTTTTTGAGATAATAATTGTTTAATGATACAAATCTTACTGGTTGGGCGGGGAGGGGGTTAAGAGGTGGATTCATACCTTTCCTAATGTTATTTGCACGTAAGTGAATATAACAAACCCAAAAGGAATTGGAACTCAGCTCTCTGGTTAACAATTCCAAGCTATTATCCATTACACCACCTGCACATCCAAGCTTACAGCACCTGGTATTCCCAAATGGTCACCCATCTAGGTGCTGACCAAATTTGATGTTGCTTAACTTTGGTGATCATACAGGAACTGGTGTTTCAACATGATGTGGCCGTAAACCCTGTAATTCAGAAGTGGTGTTTTATTTCACACTAAGATTGTGTTTAAACGTCAAATATGTCTTTTATTTCTTCACATTTGCAGTGACCTAAACCAATGATGACCATGCAATATTTATTATTTACCAATTTATAAACAAAGAAAATGTTTAGATTCACTTTCATATGTTTAGGTTTTATTCCAATTCTAATCATTGCTTTTTAAAACAATAAACATTGCTGAGGAGTGGAGGTAGTTAAAATAATAGTGGTGTCAAAGGAAAACCCATTGCTGAAGAGGGAAAGTAGTTAAAAAAAAGTGGGGTCATGGAAAGACCATAATTATTGTAGGTATGTTTATTCATGTTTGCCTTTATTTTTTTTTGTCCTCAATAGGAGTAGATAGGTTTGCCTATCGACCGGTTCACAAGCCTCCCTAGTTTTTTGAACAGGAGTAGAGGTTTATCCAGTTTAGGATTGGGTTTCCAGTTCATTCTAAAGTGTTCTCATTCTTTTTCAATCCCAGTAGCCACTTTGCATCTTAGGGGCATCATTGCCTTGCTTGAAGTTAATTAATAAGAAAAAAAAGCTATTAATGCTAACTGTCCTCAAAAATGGGATAGTGGACATGGAGTAGGGTTAATCAATGGAATAATGGAATAATGGTTAGGATTAATCAATGGAATAATGGAATAATGGTTAGGATTAATCAATGGAATAATGGTTTTCTTGATGAAATAAAGGAAAAAAGAATATCATAGAATTATCAAATGTTGAGAAAAAAAATTCTGGAATCCTCAATAAAAAAAAAACGGTCACGATTATTGCTCCCCCTTCAGCTTTTATGACACAAAAGCTTCTTGAGGCATGGAATTCACTAAAAAAAAACCAATATTCCCAAGAATTCAGATTCCATTTAAACGAGGCCAAAATGGCAGCTGATGTACAAAACAACATCAAGACCGTCGTTAAGTGTAGCAAAAGATGGCTTGTCAATTTTAAGGCCACTAAAACTAAACCTCTCTCCATTAATCATCCGAGAGACCCCCCTCTGCCTTCCATCAGCACGGCTGATGCTATCCCCCAGGATAGAAGTGATTTGTTGTACCTTCTCAGGACTAACATTCTCAGCTGACATGAAGTGGAAAGAGACGGATACGCAATGTAATTGGGCCTGATCTGGCATCTCATCTGCAGTCGCTCTCTCACAGATGTGCTGTCACCTCCCTCTGTCTTTTTTACAAATACTTTCATGGTAACTGCTCTGATGAGCTGCTTTCTCTGGTTCCCAGACTTCATGAATTTAAGCGTTCTACTAGGCTGGCATCTCGCTCACACCCTTTCACTGTTGAAACTGTTAAATGTAGCCGTCTCTTCTATTCAAATAGCTTCATGTCTCGCACCTCTCGCCTGTGAAACTCCCTCTCCTCTTCCTGTTTCCTTGATAGCTATAATCTCCAACTATTCAAATGTAATGTCAGTCGACGTCTCCAGATGATTTGATCTATCCCCTGTCCTTCTTTTCGTCCTTTCCTCTATCACGCCTATTTGCTCTTGCCCCAACTCTCTGAAACCCCTTGCGTGCTAGTGGCTTCTCGCCTTACTTGGGGAGAAACACTTAAAAAGAAATAAAAATATATATATATATATTGTATAGTTTTTGTCAAATTTTAGGCTATTAATCACGACATCAAAACAAATCTTGAGTTAAATTTTTAGGTAGTTTCAACATGTTTCATTAAAGTTATTAGATTTATTATAAAAACTACAATCTGAAGTTATGCTGATGAAGGCCTCTCCAATTTAATAAAAACTATTTTTTCCTTTTTTTCCATCTCTAAAAAAATCACCTAAACCCTTTAACATTTCTTCTTCCGACATCTGCAGCATTCAAACCAACTTCTGCCGTGTGGAACCATTCCTTGTTGAGAAGTCTCCTGACATACTAGCTCTCTTTGAGACCAATCTTAACTCGTCTATCCCCTCCTCTGACTTCTCGATCCCCGGTTACCTTCCTCTCCTTAGAAAAGACTAAACCCCATATGGCCTGGGGGTTTACATCAGGGACCATCCCCCTGACAATCACCTGACAATTCATACATGTGTCCATCCCTCATCAATGCTCTATGCTACCTCTTCTTCCTCTATCGTTCTCCATCATCCCAAGACTGCGGTGTTCTTGATAGCATTTCCAATAATATAGACAAGGCTATCTCTCTTCATCCATTTGCATAGATTTTCATGTTTGGTGACTTTAACACCCCACCATACGAAGTGGCTTAAAAATTCTATAACTGACCTTGCTGGTATACAAACTTTTCAATTACACAATGCCTCACACAAGTGGTTGACTTTCCTACACATTTCCCTTGTCTCGCACTTCCCGTCTGTGGAACTCCTTTCCTCTTACTTTCTTCCCTGACAATTATACTCTTCAAATATTCAAATGTAATGTCAATCGACATCTTCTGATGACTTGATCTAATTCCCATCCTTCTCTTTATCCTTTGCTCAATCACGGCCCTTTACACTTGCTCCCATTCTCTGTAACCCCTTGCATGCCAGTAGCACTCCTACGTTGCTTGGGGTGAAAAGCTTTTAAAAAAATGTGTTGAAATATGGAGAATGGAAAGTTTCTAACAAATGCTAAACAGAATTGTTCAAAATGATTTCAAGTTATTTTAGTTTATGTGATTTGCATAATCACTTCAGATGGACGGCATAGATATTTACCTTGTTCTTATTTAGTACTGCTTAGGACAGTAACCGAGTTGATTAATTTGGGTTCATGAATTTGATGTTATAGTAATTGTGAGTTCAATCTCTGGGTCAGGCAGTGTGGACTTGGGCTCAGTGGAAATAGGGTAAACAATGACTGAGTAGTAGCAAATAAGAACCAGGACAATAGTCCACATGTAAATAATGATAGCTTCTCATCCATAAGAGTTAGGAACATTTCCACTAGTCCGGATTGCAAACTGATTTCCACTAGCCTTGATCAAAAGCCAATATCAACTAGTCTTGATCAAAAGCCACTATCTGCTCATCTGCATCACAAGCCAGTATCCACTAGTCTGGATTGCAAACCAATTTTCACTCATTTCAATGAAAAGTTAATTAATTTCCACTAATCTAGAATGCAGTCTAATTTCTATTGATGTGGATTGCAAACCAATTTCCACTAAACTGGATCACAAACCAATTTTTAATTGGCTTTTGATCCAGATTAGTTGCTGGTAATGCCCACAAGTTGATATGTCTTTCCCAAAGAAAACACTTTTCTCTGTGGCATGATGCAGTCTCATCCTAAAAGAAAATGACTTCATCACCAAACCTATTTACTACTGAGGGAACAAAAAGTGTCCCAAATTACGATATATACAGGGTTTTGAGATCATGATTGCCATCTTCCCATAATCCTTTACCTGACATGCAACTCTGTATCATAAATGAGTGGATAAAGTTGCTTATTTTCTTCAGCAAGTCATCTTTGTTTTAATGGAACGACACCAGACAGAAGTTCCAGCACGATCACTTTGGCCAATGTAGATTCTTCATTTATTGCTGAATTTCACTTTCATCCAATCTTTCGCACTCATTGCTTCTCTGTAACTCAATTTGGTATTCATTTGCCTTTTTTCAACATTAATCTTATTTCATTCAACCAATTTCTTACAATTCTGTCACAACCATAGACTCTTGCTTCATCCTATTTATAGTGAAATACATTTTCTATTTCCAAGGCATATTTCTGTTCCCTATCCTGGCGTTGTCTCTTTTCAATTCATGATTGACTTGGTAGATAAATTCCAGCTAACCATAGCTTTAAGACCCAGTCTACCCTATTATTTAACCCATAGCTTGGGGTGATAAGAGATGGATTCATACCTTTCCAAGTGAATGTAACAAACTCTACTGGAACTTAAACCTGGCTCGCCAATTTCTCATTCCAAGTCGTTATCCATTGCATATCTGGTCTGATGCTCCTGAAGAAGAATCTGCAATGATATTGAGCCTGACCTGGCATCTCAGCTTCTGTCACTTTCTAACTGCTTTCACAGTAATTGTTCTGACAAACTTTCCTATATGGTACCTAGATATTGAAGAACAGTACTAGACTGGCGGCAATGTTTTATTTGATAATTATATTCTATTTTATATATTCCTGATGTCATCAGTTCTCAACTTGTTATCTTTGCTGATGTCACATCTATTTACTCCTGTTTTAATAGTGAGTCTGATCAGATTGATATGGTCAAATTGGCAGCTGATCTAAAAATAACCTATATTTTGTTGTTAACTGGGTGTCGCGGTGACTTACCTCGGCAACCCAAAAGGGCTAGAGTCACGTGTATGTTTTGCAAGGGAGTGTGAAGACGGTTAATCGGTGAGCTTCGGACGGATGGTGAATCGGGCAGCACTTAGTGCTAATGAAAGTGGTGGTGTTGCTTGTAGCCATTTTTATTGGCTGGTTCAGGGCACTCATTGGCTGAGCACTGACTGGTCAGGTGCATAAAAGCTTGGTACACTCATTCAACAGGAGTTTGCTTTTCGCTTCTGACGAGGAGTGGCACATTGGAGATTGAGACGAGGAGAGAAGTGTGGATATGTTTTGAACTGTAAACCTATTAAACTACCTTTTCTCCCCTTTCTTTTCCTGTGTGTGTAGCCAACCAATTTTTGGCACATAAAATTTACTGTCTTTTTTCCTGTAAAAAATCCATTGATTTGGAAATTGTGCAAATATTGGTTGGATGCATAAGGAAATGTATAAGGAAATGGAAGAACATTTCAACATGGCGATATATTATATATTTTGTGTATCTTATATATCTGATAACATTCCTTTCCCGTCTTTTGAATAGGAGCAGAGGTTTATTCCCTGGGTTTCTGGTTCCTTCCTCTAAGGTCTTCTCATTCTCTTTCACACCAAGTAACTTCTTGCATCTTCTTTGCTTTGCTTTGGGTGAAATGATAAAAGAGAAAAAAGGGGATAAAATACACATGTATAATTGTAAAAGAAAGAAAACATTAAAAGTTAGGAAGTGTGTGGGTGATATACGTGTGTGTGTGTGTGTGTGTGTGTGAAAATTCAGTCACTAAGATGAAAGATATCTCAGTGCCCAGGAACAAGGTCCTGGTGGTGTTGTCATAAAAGCATGCTGGGAGGTAAAAAAAGAGAAGGGAGAGAAGACAGGAAGTGTCTCATTATTATACTACTTGAGAGTGTCTTCTAATATTTTCTTGGCAAAATCAGCAAAGGTATTTGGAATTAAGCCACAATATATATATATATATATATATATATATATATATATATATATATATATATATATATATAAGATTTACAAGCAAGGACAAATTCGTGCATATGATACGCTGGAAGCAAAAATCGCACTGCAGCTCATGACGTCACACATGACCATGCAAAAGTGAAAACGAGAAATATTTAGAATGGGAAGCCGTTGGTATAAACCAGTGGCTTCTGTTACCAATTATAGGCATTTAAAGCTTTTGGCTTACATAAGCCATTATCAAAGATGACAATTACATTACAATACTTAATACACTCACATGGTTATGTGTGATGTCATGAGCTGCGGTGCGATTTTTGCTTCCAACATCTTGTATGCACGAGTTTGTCATTGCTTGGAAATCTTCCATGTAAACAAAAACAGACTATCATTATATATATATATATATATATATATATATATATATATATATATATATATATGAAACATGTTATAATATAATAGATATGAACAGGCTGAGGATAGATAGATAGATAGATAGATAGATATGAACAGACTGAAGATAGATAGATAGATATGAACAGACTATAGATAGATAGATAGATATGAACAGACTGAAGATAGATAGATAGATATGAACAGACTATAGATAGATAGATAGATATGAACATGCTAAGGATAGATAGATAGATAGATAGATAGATAGATAGATATGAACAGACTGAAGATAGATAGATAGATAGATAGATATGAACAGACTGAAGATAGATAGATAGATATGAACAGACTGAAGATAGATAGATAGATAGATAGATAGATAGATATGAACAGACTGAAGATAGATAGATATGAACAGACTGAAGATAGATAGATAGATAGATAGATAGATAGATATGAACAGACTGAAGATAGATAGATAGATAGATAGATATGAACAGACTGAAGATAGATAGATATGAACAGGCTAAGGATAGATAGATAGATAGATAGATAGATAGATAGATATGAACAAGCTGAGGATAGATAGATAGATAGATAGATAGATAGATAGATATGAACAAGCTGAGGATAGATAGATAGATAGATAGATAGATATGAACAGGCTAAGGATAGATAGATATATAGATGTCAACAGGCTAAGTATACTGTTATACTGTGTTATAATTACCGTTGCTCATCAGGGATTTCAAACAAGTATTTTTCATATGTTTCTGGCTTTCTATTTTCACCTGTAAAAATGCTACTCTTTTGTACTAATTAAAAGTTCTGTCTGGAACAGTAATGCCAGTGGGAATTGTGTTACAGAGGGAAAATATTTGCAGAAATAATAATAATTATTCTGTACCCAATAAAAACTGTACCAGGGGTGAGGAATTGGAGGAAACAAATTAATTGTACCAATATTTGTCTTTGGTACATAACAATATATAGCCTATTAGTGTAATAAAAACAAAAAAGTTGTTTTTGCAAATCATTTTTCTTGGTGCTAAATATTTAATCATTGGAAGTGAATATGTTTTTGTTTTTATAAGTTGTGTACCAACTACGTTTTGCCAATTTTCACCTCTCTACAAGCTGCAAATGTTATTTGAGTTTATAGTTTTTCCATAAAGCAGTTCACTCTACCTTTGTAGTTTGTCCGTATGTTCTGTTTCAGTGTGCTATAACTTATCTGTTGTTATTAAATTTTTTTCTTTCAATGCATACCAGCTTTTTTACTTATCTTCCCCATGTTGTCTATATATAATATCACAATGTCAAAAAACTCATAATTGAAAAAACATAATGTATAATATGCAACAACTTCAGACAAACTTTCATATATAAAGATATTGTAGCATTACTGGGGATATATAACAGTAGCCACACCTAAAATTAAGTTTCTGTTTTTTTATATAGTCATCCACAGGCAGACTGTTTTGCTGTATCACAGCTTCTCAGTGTAGCTAGATATGTGTAGCGGACCGTGGGGGTGAAGCTGTGAAGAGATATCAGAAGGTTAAAATTTCCTGCTAGCCGGTCCAGCTACATGAGAATGTCGGACTTTAATTAAGTCCAAAGAAGACAAAGAAAACAAACAAGACCGATATACATGGGTAAACAAATATATATTAATAACAAAACAAGTTACCCAAAAACATGAACAGTTACATAGTGTTTGTATGGAGAAATTATGTGTGTGTGTTGTGAGTGTTCATACGTACGTACGTGTATTGTTCTTAGCGTGTTCCCTGAATTTGGGAAACGCTCTATCTGTGAGAGGTCACATGTTGGCCTAAGTGGAAAAAGAGAGATTTTACCTCGTCTCCACATGAAGTAGCGGCCCAAGGCCTAAGGCCTAAGTCGAAAAAAGAGAGATTTTACCTCATCTCCACGTGAGGTGGTGACCCAAGGCCTAAGTCGAAAAAGAGAGAGAGAGACGAAGGGTCAGCCAGTATTTATAGCCAGGGGAGAGAGACCCCTGTTGAAGGATTATGGAAATGAGGAAGATCTAATTCCGACATATGTGAGTGCTTCAAGCTGGGACCGATTTGGTGTCAGTTGAAGATTCTAAACCCTAGGCTATTGATGCTCAGCAGAGAGAAAGGCAAATTTTTGCATACTTATTTTTTCATAAACATTCTATTCACCTAGAGGACTCAATCTGTTGGGAGAGTCTTGCATTATTAGCAGCAATAGTCAATGTTTACAAATTCGCTCTACAGTGCTCGACCAAATTAATTTATTTTCAGGAGCTAATATCATCCACAGACAGGCTGTTTTGCTGTAGTAGTACTCATATATATATATATATATATATATATATATATATATATATATATATATATATATATATATTGAGGTAATTTTTGTTTTTTTGCTGTAAAAAATACATGCAGTTAACTTTCAATTCAGGACTGACTAGGCAGAAGATTTTCCCACAGTAGGTTGCTGTTTGTTTCTTCAGTAGACTGGCTGCCAACTAAGGCTATAGGACTCAGTTTGTCATACTGTTTACCCCATAGCTGGGGAGAAAAGAGATGGATACATACCTTTCCCAAGGGTATTTGAGCGTAAGTGAATGTAACGAACCCAACTGGAATTTGAACTCCGCTCTCCAATTTCTCTTTCTGACCTGATATTTAATGTGCCACGACACATATCCCTCCTTTACTAGTAATATTATTGTCATAACCTAAGGAAGGTCACTGAATAGAATAATCACATGATGGTTGGTAATGAACAATAATACTTAGGACACGAACAACACATATAAGATTTGCCAACGGCGCAAAGAAAAAGTAGTCAACTGCTAGAAGTGAGTCAAGTGAATTCCACAATGAATCTCCAGCTGCAGGATATCTACCAACCGCCCCACGTGGTCATATGTGGCACAAGACCTGTTTCTCGAGACTTTGTCGTAGCCTTGTCTGGGGGATCCTCTCTGCCCGGAGGCACAGAGTTTAACTGGCACAGCTGGAGACGAATCTCCAACTGCAGGCTATCTACCAACCGCCCCATGCAGTCAGATGTGGCACAAGGCTGAATAATTTAATGTGGGGTATCTGAGCCCATAGGCTTGGCCAAAAATTTCCTGTAGACCTCGTATAGAACGGGGCCGGGTAGCTGTTTCCCAAGACGAGACTCTGACTTTCAACAACCTCATCTGGGGATCCTCTCTGCTCAGGGGCAGAAAGTTTGACCAGCATAGATGGAGATGAATCTCTCCAACTGCAATATTTACTATTGTATTTATGCGAATGGGGACATACCCATTATCGTCCGTAGGTAGGCTACAACAATTATTAATAATATTATCTTGGATTTTATTATTATTATTATGATCAGAAAAAGCCATATGCGATATCTGAGATATATAATATGGAAAGTGAATATGAAGAACACTGAGAAGACATATTGACGGCACGGAAAGCAATGGCTGCAGCGAATAACCTTGCATTGGAGGGAATCAGTGTCAGGACAGAGAGAAAGAAAGGATGCCAAATGGTTAAACATTATTTAGAGCAACATAAGACAGGAAGTTGTGGAGAACCTTAAAGGGCTTAGCGCATTAGGGCAGATCAATTTTGGAACTGTGGTATTGCACTCAATTTGAAAGTTGAGGTTTGACATGATAAATAGACACAAAAAATATTTTTTCCAAATCTTTACTGTTTTTTTTTTGAGGAAATGATTTTAAAAGATTAAGTTTAGCTTCAAAATCATAGCATTGGAATTTCATTCTGGTGATCAGTGAAAGTCTTATAAAATTTATAATTTCCTGAAGCTTTACAAATTGTATATGGACAAGATCCATGGCGCAAGCAGATTATTACTAAATCATTGTGTCATCAAATAAGATCTTCATTTACTTCAAAGGGAAGTTATACTGAACAATTTAGCTATATTATGATGTAATATACAGTGCAGTAGTTTTAGTGCGATTTTCAATAAACAATGCAAATTTAAAATATTCTCTATTATAATGTGTGCCCAGCAGTATTATTATTGGTCTTATATACATTTTTATCTATTTTTGGTTTTTATTAATTAGGATCTAACGAATGATTTAACAAATCTTTTTCATTGAGTAGCCTTATGGGTAATCTTTTATAAATTTCTTTACAGTTTTAGTTATTGAATACAATATTAAAAACTGCATGTTTTGTTTGTGGTGATTCATAATTAAAATTCTGGTTTGAATATATTTTCCATTCAATGTATCTAATAAAAAAGATTAACTCTATTTAGATTTATTCTGAAAATAGTAAAATTTGAAGTCAGTTTGTAAGCAAAAACCTGCGGAAATTAGGTGTACATTTTTCATGTGATATTTAAAACTAAATGTTCAAAAATTGATAAAAAATATAAATCTAATTTTTGTTGTCAGTACTTAACCAATCAAACCCCAGTTTTCGTACTGTTGATTTTCTAAAAACAGTGAAAGCTAAACTTGCCCTATTGGCACATGACAGAAGATAGATTGTTATGAACCATAATTAATTTTTGACTAGTATTTCTTGCATCTTAATTTCATTTGTTTTATTTACACAAGTGGAATTAATAATATTAATGGCAATATTATACTGAACTTCATCATTATTAGACATTATTAATTTTTAGATCGTCTTTCTTTCATCATAAATTTTCTTGCTCTGTTCACACTAGTAGTATTAGTAGCAATATTATCTTGAATTTTCTTATTAGATGAAATATTAACTATTATTAATTTTTAGATCGTCTTTCTTTCATCATAAATTTTCTTGCTCTGTTCACACTAGTAGTATTAGTAGCAATATTATCTTGAATTTTCTTATTAGATGAAATATTAACTATTATTAATTTTTAGATCGTCTTTCTTGAGTCATTCTCATTAGGTGGCACTGTTTAAGTTCTGTAAAAAAACAAATATATCCTTTCTCTTCCTCTTGCACCAAGATATAGTGGAATGTAGATGAAGTTGTCCCTGCTGGGGTACAGTCCTTTCCTTGGTTGACTGGCAATTGAACTCTTACACACACACACACACACACATGTATCACACACACACACACACACACTTCTTAATTAGCTAAGGTTTTAATATCTATTTTTTCCCCTTTTCAATTGTGTACACATTAATGTAATTTTCCTTTGTTAATACATGTATTAATTCTTGCTTGTTTAAAATCCTTGTTTTTGGCCCAGACTCACATCAGTCCGCCAAATAGTGTTTGCAGGGTAAATGTTCCAGGAGCCATTACATATTTACTGAAAAGCATTCACATATTGCAACTAACGAGGGCAGACCTCCAATAATAGTTGTGATGAAAAGAAACTGAAATTAAGATGAAAGAAATAATGATTGATTTGTTTAACAGCATATCAACACCTTTATGGGTCATTTAATGCCAGAGTTTTCTTGGGGGCTTTGAAGTAATAAAAATCTGATATATATTATACTGCTTTCACAGTTGAATACATGGTAGATAATACTCAGCTTTTGTGCATATACATGTGTGTGCAGCCATAATTACTAGAGGTGGGTATATATGTGTGTTTTATGATATATGTTATTCTGCTTTCACAGCTGAATACATGGTAGATGATACTCAGCTTTTGTGCATATACATATTTGTTTGTTGGTTGATTTTTTTAGCGGCATGTCAACACCTCCATGGGTTATTCAATGCCAAAATCTAAATATTTTGTATGCAATTTTATACTTTCAGGGTAAAAGGTAGGTAGCTAGTCTGAATTAATTCTTGTTTGTATTGTATGGGAGGTACAGTGGAGTAATGGATAGCAGCTTGGGTTGAGGAATCAGAGAGCCAAGTTTGAATTCCAGTCATACCCATTACATTCACTTACATGCTAATAACCTTGGGAAAAGTATGAATCCTCTTCTTTCTCCCCCCAGCTATGGGTAAATAGCAGGACAGACCGGGTTCTATAGCCTTGGATGGCAACTGGTCTATTGCAGAAAGAAATGGCAACCTACTGCAGGAAAAAAATCTGCCTCATTAGTCATGTATCGAAAGAGACATGATCGCCTAAGCGTGTATCACGCATGGCACATAACTGACCGATTGTATGTTGTTTGTAGACCATAAAACTTATTGCTGGTAATTTCACTACGAAAATGTATTTTTGATTTTTATGAAATATGTATGGCTCCTATTCTGATACTATTTTCGTGTTGAATTGTCATTTCGCTCTAAAAATAACCTGCTTATTTTTTTGGTGTGGTTCACTATTTGCCCATAGCTGCGATCCTAACAGGTGTCAACACTGTGGGTCAGGGTGGACATAGGAACAATAGTAGCTACAAGGTATTTCGACACTCCTCAAAATTCTCCAATTCTTGACCGGAGGCCTTTCTACTGGATATAGTTTATCGTCATACCCAAGATGAACAAAAGAAATAAGTGTCAAATTGTCTGAGGTAACTAATTATGGGATGTACAAAAAAGATTTGGCACAGGTTTGAAAATATTTTTCTTTCTTTCTTTTTACTTTCTTTCTTTCTTCTTTCCTTCTTTCCTTTCTTACTTTTTCTTTCTTCCTTCCTTTCTTATGTTTTCTTTCTTTCTTTCTTCCTTCCTTTCTTATGTTTTCTTTCTTTCTTTCTTTCTTCCTTTCTTTCGTTTTCTTTCTTCCTTCTTTTCTTCCTCTTTCTTTCTTTCTTTCTTACTTTTTCTTTCTTTCTTCCTTCCTTTCTTTCGTTTTCTTTCTTCCTTCCTTCTTTTCTTCCTCTTTCTTTCTTTCTTTCTTTCTTTCTTTCTTCCTTCCTTCCTTACGTTTTCTTTCTTTCTTTCTTTCTTTCTTTCTTTCTTTCTTTCTTTCTTTCTTTCTTTCTTTCTTTCTTTCTTTCTTTCTTAGACCTTTTTCTCTCCTTTTCCAAAGTCTTCTTTTTAAAAAACCTCCAATTTTCACCTTTTTCAATCATTGTTTCTGTCTTTTTTCACTTCTTTTCTTCACACAAGCCTGCACCCCCACTTTTCTCCATCTTCTTTTCTTTCTGCCTTCATTACTTTCTCATTCTTGATCTATCGCTTTCTCATGAAGAACTTTAGAATAATCTTATTTACATAATTTCCTTCCTTAGTGTCATACGTGATACACGCTTAGGCAATCATGTATCTTTCAATACATGACTGACGAGGCAGATTTTTTCCTGCAGTAGGTTGCCATTTCTTTCTGCAGTAGACCAGTTGCCATCCAAGGCTATAGAACACGGTTTATCCTGCTATTTACCCATAGCTGGAGGGAGAAGAAGAGGATTCATACCTTTCGCAAGGGTATTAGCACGTAAGTGAATGTAATGGATTCAAATGGGATTCGAACTCGGCTCTCCGATTCCTCAATCCCAGCTGCTATCCATTACACCACCATAATTGATGAACTCCTAAAGGGTGAAATGCATCACACAAAAACTTTTCTCATATAATCTCAGAAGATTTCTCACGGGAAAATGTTTTCTTTCTTTTTTATTATTACTTTATAAATTTTATTTTGTTTTCCCACATGCTGAAAGCATCAAATGCAGCTGATGTAATTGATAATGGCTCAGAATTCTTCCAGTTTACACTTCATTCTGGTTTTTTGAACATGAGTAGAGGTTTATCACTTGTTTCCTGTTTAGGATTGGCTTTCCACTTCCTTCTAAATTCTACTTCAACTCTATACTTCTAACATCTCCACCTAAACTCTTAAATTTATACTATTATTGGGTTTCCAATTCCTTCTAAAGTCTTTTCTTTCTCTTTCACTTCCAGTAACCCCCTTGCATCTTAGTGGCATTATCACCTTGCTTAGAGTGAATGTAAAAAAATAATTATTGGAAAAGCTAAGTTTCAATTCCAGCCAAGTTCATTATATTCAATTACGTACAAATACTGTTGTGAACGGTATGAACCCACTTCTTCTTCCCCCAGCTATGGGTTAATTAGTAGGACTTGTATCAGTTAATCATTATTATCTCAAAAAATCTTACAATCTAAAAATATTTCCTGGCTTTAAATAACCTGCAAAAGATTGATAATCCATAAAAAATAAATCCATCACAGGCATTTCCTATGACAGCTTAAAATAGAACAAAACTGTTACAACTCAAATGTAATGTGAAGAGAAAATTTTAAAGAATTATTTTTGGGATCAGGTTGAGATCATAGACAAGGAACACCATTGGAAAATTCGTAAACTTAAGGAATCAGCACATATGCTAGGCCACAAAAATCTCCTGAACCGACCAAGCATAGAAATGAATACAATATGGGAACCAGTAATAAGGAATGCCAGAGAAAAGCAATAATAACAACAAAGTTGCAATATGAGCTCTGGTAAAAAATGGTTGGATAACAGAAAAAATTGCAATATGAGCACTGGTAAAAATGGTTGCTGAAGACATTAGGTTTATAATACCCAGAAATTCATACACAGATGTCCTCAAGGACACATGGCACAGTGGATAAAGGCGTTGATTAGATCCAGTGACACGACCCAAAGAGTGTGAGTTCAATACCTGGTTAAGTGGAGAACTTTCAGGCGGAAAAATTAATAGGAGATAACTGATAACTGACATCCATTAAACATGAATGAGAACAATCTACCCCAGTAAGCGAAATAAAGGGTCCAGTTCGACATTCCAACCACCTGAAGAAGGTCGGAGTTTACAACGGCCGAAACCTGCGACAAAGATGAGGACAATAGTTCGAATAATGTAAATTATTTTTACTTATCACATATATTCAGAATATCTTTGAAACATTAACAATTTTGTGGTTATAAATTTTTTTTTAAATTACCTCAATTTAATTGTAAATAAAAGTAAAATCATTTAGAAGCAATAAAAAAATGTATCTGTCTATATCTCTGAGATGAGGTATCATGATTACTTTCATTATTTACATTATTTGGGCTGTTATCCTCATCTTCATTGCTATATTCACAATGTTTCGGCCTCTATATCTCTGAGATGAAGTATTATGATTACTTGCATTATTTACATTATTCAGCCTGTTATCCTCATCTACATTGCTATATTCACAACGTTTCGGCCTCTATATCTCTGAGATGAGGTATTATGATTACTTGCATTATTTACATTATTCAGCCTGTTATCCTCATCTTCATTGCCATATTCATGGCACATGGAACTAGAACAATCTACCCCGGTGGACGAAATAAATGGTTTAGTTTGAAATTCCAGTCACCTGAAGAAGGCCAGAGCATACAATGGCCAAAATGTTGCGAATATGGCAATGAAGATGAGGATAACAGTCTGATTAATATAAATAATGCAGGTAATAAAAAGCAACTTCTTAGATAAAACAAATGGCAATATCTTTATTGATCCCATTTATTCAAAATTCATTTCAAATAACAAATTGATGTTCTTCAAGATTATGGAATTTAAACTAAATATTGCAGAAATAATTGTAACCTTACAGTGTCAGAAAATAAGAAGGAAAGTACTTCTCTGTAATGGAACTATTTTTTTTTAATTATCTCACCCCAGGCAAGGCAATAAACCCACTAAGACGCAAGGGAGTACTGAGTTTTAGAGAATGTGGGAAAAAAACCCTTATGAAGGAGAGAGAACAATAAAAGAATAAGAATTAAGGCAACAGAAGATAATGGTTGACATTGCATTTAAATTTTTGAATATCAAACTTGACTGGAAGGTAAAAAGCTGGAAGAGAGTTCCACAAGTAAGAAGTGTGAGAGAAGCAACTGTTAGCATAGAACTTACATTCTAGCAATTTCAACTGTAAAAATGATGAGACCATGTAGGAAATTCTGGCATCATTTTTTTATCTTAAAAATCTGAATATCTGAATTCCAAATAATAATAAAATAAAAAATAAATAAAAGATGGTTATTGCTGTTAAATAAAGCATTTCTATCTATAAACATATGTACTTGAATTCAAAGCAGTCAAAAAATGATTAAAAATAGTCTTTAGTTGAGTTAAGGTTTTTGGTAGTTAGTACACAGAAAAAGTTGTAATTTAGAAAAGACTTTTAAATAGTTGGTCCACAGAAAAATCTGTGGTTCAGAAAAGACTTATATCATTAGCAAAGATTCACTGACCATCTGTTGTTGGAGATGCTGGGGGAAAGGAAAAAGCTATGTAGCCACAGCTTCTCTTGTGTTAAGCTTGGAGATACCCACATTTCTGTTTCCATGATAGTCAAAATTTGTCGAATTTTATGAGAAATTTTTCCCAAAAGTAGGCTCAAGAAATTCTTCTCTGATTGGTCAAATATTTCACATGGTGATGTTAAGTTCTGACCAATAGACATTTTGATTTAAACAGTGTGTGTTGTATTGTGGAGTCTTTTTAGCATGTTTGTAAATATTGTCTGTTATTAGTTAGAAAATCAAGTTTGTGTGTATTTTAATATGAAATATATGATGCATTCGGTAGAGGTGGAATGTATTCAACATTTAATAATTTTGTGTCATATACACGCTTAAAGATTTTAGGCAGCTTTGATCAACATTTCTTTTCATGGTTAGCTGTAAGGAATTGTAAATATCGAACTACCTTACGCTTAAGTAAAATAATAATAATAGTAATATTTATTAAGAATTTATTACAGAAAATATCAAGTTTTATGGAAACATTGTTGACAATTATGTATTTAGTTGCATAACAAATAAAAAAAAAAGAATATAAATTTTGATGCTATATTCGATTTGTTGTGAGGTATTTTTCATTTTCTCCTTCGTTATTGGCAGCATTTTAGAATACTTTGGCTGCAATGCTAAGTTTCCTAAGTTGAACAAACTGAAGCTATTTCGTTCACGTTTTGTTACCTCTCTTTTCCATTGTTGTTTTTAGATCGCTTTCTTCCAGTCATTTTGATGGGCAATAGAGAAATTCTGAAATTTAGAATGTCTTATTCCATTTAAAAAATAAAGCCTGTAAAAAAGAATATTTTAAATTAATATACGGGCTTCACTATAATTATGTAAAAATAATGTAATGATATTCCACAGCCAAATCTGCGGTTTATGTTACCTCATCTCATTACATGGTTACGAATTATAAACCTAAACTGAGCTTGAAATATTGTCATCAGCTCTAATTTTTTGTAAAATACTTGGAGATGATATAATGAATAATTTGAAATGAAAAAAGCAATTTTTAATTTTTTGTTGGATACACCCCCTCCTCCGCTGAACACGGATGGGTATGTAATTGTGTTGGATTAGGGTTTATTTCCTATAACCTTGCTGCCAATTTAATCCTGCACTTAAATTCAAAGAGAATCAAAGAGAAAAGCTCATGAAATTATTTATAGGAAAGGCACAGAGAAGCCATGTTATGACAGTGACAAAGTGATTGAAGCCGAGATGCCAGGTCAGGACCAATAACATTGCAGATTCTTTGGATTTTATCAAAAATCTATAAATATATAACTGGAGCACTAGATCAGATGTGGCAGCAATATTCAATGCATGGATGAATGGTAGACTTATAAATTTGTAAGATAGAACCAACTTTCCTAGCTGCAGACCTAACATTTGATTCAATCTTTCTATTTCATGTCAGCAGAAGATGTTAGCCTGAGAGAGCACAAAGAGTATATATATTTTAAAAGAGAGACAAGTTCAGACCCTCTACTCGAGTTTCACTCTACCAGAATGCAGTCAGAATGTCTGATGATCACAGTAACATGAAACTGAAGTAGTGATCAGAACTTGGTCTCTTTTTCAGTGGTCTGGATAGGTAGCGTATTTGCTCTGTCTCATTCACTTAGACATAGAGCACTTTTGTTTATTGTTTAAGTCGGTGTCTATCTTTCATTATTTTTTCTTCTCAGTTTATGTTTTGAGTTTTGAGTTATTCGTTTCGCTTTTGATTTTGATTTTCTTTGATCACCTGGAAGGCTTTGTGTAAGTTTTACTTTTAGCAATATTTTATTTTGTTGTATTTATAGTGATAGAATCGTTCATATTTTCTACTCACCCCCGAGATAAAATACACTCTTCCATCAAAATCAGTTTTAACCAATCAACACCTCACATTGCAAATCTCGACTTCTTATTGGTCGAGACAACACCAAAATGTGTAACAATTGTCGAAAACCTAATTTTCATGCCCAGTTCCCTGGAGCCTATTTTGGATTCCCAAAACAAATAAAAAGGACCATTTCAACCCAATTCACCAGTCAGTCACTTAGCTTCAGAGAGATGCCACACGAATCCACGCGTGTCACTATTTTGATTAAGAAACTTTTCGCACGTCAACTGCTGACTCAAACACCAACATTATTCTCTCAAAATTCACTTACAACTTTCTAAGAAAAGTGTTCTTACACACTACTAAAATAGAAATTGTATTTAACAAAAGATAAACACAGAATAATCCAAGGTAAACAACTCTGGAAAATTTAAGACATTTATACTCTACTTTATTCACGCACACAAACTACACAAATTTCTGTATAAGTAATATTTTCCATTTTACTCCATTTGACCAGTTCTTTAACACATGAACAATTTTGAACTGTAAATCAATAAGACACCCAATTTATACATGGCCACTTCTTGCATTATCAAACCACAAGTTTTCTAAATGTATATTAATTGTACATAAATGTCTGTTGTTTTTTATTGAAACCTAAATTACCGTTGTTTCTTATTCAATTGCCTTGTGGTTGATTCGTTTTGAATGCCTATATTCTATATTGTTGTGGATTGATATGGTGAACATGCCCGTAAACTAAACATCTTAATATAAAAACCTTCTGATAACAAATTCAAACTCATAGCAATCTCAACAATAGTTTAATGGAGAGATCCACACAATTACTTATTTCTGGAAATTAGCCACTTCCATCAGCATTCACCACAGTCATCAAAACATGCTCTGACCCCCACCTATTTTAGTGCAATGAATTTATGTTGTCTGGGTGATAGTTCCCTAGGAGAAAAACTTCCATATGTTATTGTTTACTGGAAAGACAAAATAAATCAGCAAATCTAGCAAAAGAGAATACGAAGGATACATTTCGGTAAATTTTCCTTTTGACACCCGAGCGCGAATATCCCTGCAAATCTTTCCAAAATAGTGTTATTTCCGTGCAAATGTATATGTTGAACTCAAATCAACTATTAGATATTGAAGAAACCTACCTTTTTGGATGTTAACGACCCGAAAAAAAATCGGACTCTTTCCTCGTCTTTCTTCAACCATTACCCGCTTATTGATACTTAATTCACTGCTGAATTTTGTCGGTGGAGGTATACAATTAGAGCCTATTTACTTATTTATTTAAAGTCCTTGCAGAAATTAGTACGCATCCGTAAAGCGATTTTTTTTTTGGTACTTAATTTAAGAATAAAGTTAACTTTCAAATTAGGGTTAGGTGGGTTTTGTTTTTATTCATTTATTTTTTTTTAAAGAAGAAAGTAAACTTTCTAATTAGGGTTAGGTTTTTTTTTGTTATTCTTTTATTTTTTTAAAGAAGAAAATTAACTTTCAAATTAGGGTTAGGTGGGTTTTTTTTCTGTTATTCTTTTAGTTGTCGATGTTTACATATATTTGAAAGTTAACTTTCTTCTTAAATTAAGTACAAAAGAAAAAAATCGCTTTACGGAACGGAAACGCGTACTAATTTCTTTCAGAAAATAGTTCAGCAGTGAATGACGCTCGGGTGTTAAAATAAACATTTACCTATATTTTTAATATTATAGCCTAAATCACGGAGTAAAAATATTATAAAATTGGAAAAAAATATAATGATAATGTTTCAAAAAAACATCTATTCATTTCGACAATTGGCCTTTTTCAGATCGAAGGCAAAAAAAAAAAAAATTAGTTACATGTGTATGTATTTGTGTCTGTTTAAATTTTAAATTGGAAAAAATATAAGATTTCATTATTTTAAACTTTAAATAATGAATATTGAAATCTTGTATTTTTTCCAATCTGGTGTTGATTGTGTAAACTAAAAAAGTTACTCAGTTTCTTTCTCTTTTTTAGTCACGAGCAATGTCAATTTTTTCGAAACATTATACTTTCATGAACTTTTTTCTACTGGATCATATACCCAAATTTATAACATAGTAATACAAATAAACGCAGAAAGGGAAAATAGAATCATTTTTGTTGAGTTACCGTAGAATTTTCCAAGGGAAATAACTCGGTAAAATACTTTTGTTTATAGTCTCCCTTGTGTAAGTCTTTTTTTATTTTTTATTTTTATTTTTTTATTTTTTTGACGGAGTTTATATTTAATTTATATTTAATTATAAATTTATGATATATGTTACAGAATGCGAAGGCCAGGGCCAGAATGGTCAGCGATTGACCGGAGTGACTCATAGGCAGGGCATCCTGACAGTGAAGGATTTTCTTTGTCTTGGTTTTGAATATAAGTCTAAAACGGCGCGAATTCAAGAGCGGGTCTCTAGAATTCTGATGCGTCGATATGCCTCCCACGCCCAGGTTTGTGTCCGGCTAATATCACCCGCGAAGTGACGCTGAGCCAACGTGCCACATGCATTCCTATCAGGTCAATCCTACTACTGCCTCTTAGAATCCAAGCTGCCAGGGTTAATAATACCAAAAGGAAATTACCCTTTTAGTTGATACCGTTTTTATTAATAGCGTATACGACACAGAACACAACATGTAATTCAGTCATTACCGACCTCACAATTATCCCGACTCACACTAGATTAAGCCTGTTTGATGCCACACAGTGCCATGCAATCTATGCCTGACTATAAAAACATCTAGCCGGTGCCATCAGGTTTCCAGTAATTCGAGAAGCAACCACTTCAGCCAACTGTTGTTGGCCATTCTTGTGCGATGAATTAGCGGCCATTAATCAAAATATTGGCGGGCCGCTGCCAGTATGTGAGCTATCGATTGCCGGTACGCGAGGAGTTTCGGGTTTCGTTGGTTATTTGGAAATTTCCGAATCTACTAATCGATGAATACAAGTACTAATTTGAGAATATAAATAACTAAGTTTAATTTAAATATTTCTCCACGCTTCTAAATGTATTTCTCGATGGCGAAACAAGGCTCTTGGTTTATCAAATCGAGACCACAAAATTCGCTGATCACAAAAGCAAGGTGGATTCAAATTTGGGCAGTCTCATCTGGGCGATTATGTAAAGGGACACAAATGTCATCCAGCCATAGTTTAATGAAAATGAAGCCGTGGGTAGCAGTTTTACATTTTTTTTTAATGTAAAAACCTAAGTGAATCGATAATCGGTATTTTTCTGATTTTTCATAAACCGTGGACAATTCATAATATTGATGGAATCATCCATATTTGCCACTTACCCCTGCGGGAAAATGCACTCTTCCCCTGTGGTGATTATCATCACAATCACACACACACACACACATACATACATACATACAGATCGTACGACAAGCATTCATTAGCTAATCTCCTCAAACCTAGCTCGTTGATTGGTCAATTCTGACCAATCAAATCGCCTGCACGCGACACATCTGTTTTCCCGCTCACCATTCTAGGAGCCGATCACGTGATACACCATCTTATATAAACAAAACACGAGTAAGCTTTCTCTCTCCACTCTCTCTCTCTCGAGTCTCTCGCCATTCTCTCTCGCGTCTCATTCCTTGCTGCCAAAATGTCACCTTCAAGAACTCTCGTCTTAACCTTGCGGTCAGACGTTAAAGAAATTACCGATATTCACGCAAGTACGAACTCTAAACTCTTCTGATCTCTACCAACGTTTCCAGCTCACATTCCCTAACCTACAGTCAGTAAACATAATCTCCATGAGATGCTAAACAACTCCACGCGTGTCATTACACTGACCCAACGAACTTTTCGCGCGTCAACTTGCTGACTCAATAATCACCATTTCTCTCTCAAGAACTCTATCTACAATTTACTAAAAAGACTGATAATATTCACTACCAAGTAGAAATTGTATTCATCAACCAACTATTATTAATACAGTTAAAGGTGCATAACTCCTTGAGACTTTAAACAAATAATTACGCATATACATTAACTTTTGAACTTACATATGTGACAATTTTCATCCTATATAATAGTTGTTTACTTTTGATTTTCTAGCTTAAAGAGCACTAAAATCATATTACTGGTTATTTATTAATCTTGATTGCGGTAGGGAGATTAAATAGGTGTCAAACCCCAATGGGTTAGCAAGGTTAGTCTTATTCACGTAAATCTTGTACGGAAATAACTAAAATTAATAAATTAAAGATAATAATGAATTTTTACTGTTCCTCTCAAGGGAGGCTACTCTGAAAAAAGTTTCGTTTGTAGTCTCCCTTGTGAAAACAAAGTATTCCATTACGCCTACTGACAATTTCTTTTCATTTTGTAAATCATATGAAACATAATATTTAATCCTAACTTAATACTTGCTTTTTTTATTGATCACATTTAGAAAGCAGACGAGAAGTATTTCAAGATTTAAGTGAAGACTGAGTTGAATATTTAAGCATATTCAGTCTGTTATGGGCCATGCGCGATACACGCTTCTTAGGCGATCATGTATCTTTCGATACATGACTGACGAGACAGATTTTTCCCGCAGTAGGTTGCCATTTCTTTCTGGACGAGACCAGTTGCCATCCTGGTCTGCCCTGCTATTTACCCATAGATGGGAGGAGAAGAAGAGGATTCATACCTTTCCCAAGGGGATTAGCACGTAAGTGAATGTAATGGATTCGACAGGAATTCGAACTCGGCTCTCGGATTCTTCAATCCAAGCCGTTATCCATTATTCCACCGTTCTTAAGCATATTATCTTTTCTTAATAGAACACTATCTCGGATTCTTTTCTTCTCTCTCTCTCTCTCTCTCTCTCTCTCTCGTCATATACTACTGCCAAATTAGCTATCGTCCAGTTCACGCTCCTCTCCTATTATTTGAACAGGAGTAGAGATTTTATCATCTTTTGAACGGGATAAATTCGCTGTGTCTATCTCTTTATAGTTAATAGAGAAGACGTCCAGTACCGGGGATTCCAACTTTATGGCTTACCCACTTCTTTGCCCTAAATGAGGGAGGGTTGGTGGAATGCTGGCGCCAGCGTTACAGTGGACTAGACAGATTTGTCGATGATAATCGTATGGGTACTACACATTAAACATTATCCTTGTCTTACGTCCTAACACCGTGGGGAGATCGCTACGATTAGTATTAGCACGATTGAATTTAAAAGAAACGAAGATTAGTCATCCAATGTTACGCATCAACAAACACAGCCGAAAATTAAGGAGTCTTTTATAGATTCCTGCAACTCCTGTTTGATCGGACACCAAGGAACACCTTAGAATCTTCACAGAAAGCTTCATCCATGAGTGTGAAAGAGCAATACAGATAAAGAATTAATCGACAGAAAAAAGGCATTTTCTTAAATGCCATGTCTCTTCTGGACAAAGTCGTCATTCCTTTACAAATATTCTTCTTCATAAAAGACATACAGTTATTCCATCCGATTATTAAGTTTCATGATGTAACACAATCGTTAGGCGAATAAAATATCCGATTATTTTGCAACATGAAACTTTGAGTAGCGGATTTTAATAAACATTATAATTAATAGCATTCTTAATATTGTTATTGTTTAAAATTTGCATTATTTATGGGGCAAGAAGAGTGCTTAGTATCGCTCGAGACGTAAAACTGAACCACAGTGCAGTGTTAATTTACAAGTCCACGCTATCTACCTCTCCAATATAGATATGCTCTTCTATCTAACACTTTCGTCCCAGCCCCTCAACCTCCGACGTCTTACTCTCTGAGTTGAGGTGTCTACTCGGTCTTAACCGAACTTAAGGGAGTGACCGTAGGTCTCCTGAGCATCCGTCGATCATTCGGCCGGTCCACTGGTTTAATCCTGCCTCCTGCCCGCGTTGTAATTTTTTTGATCCAGAAAGCAGAAGTGATGTTCATCCATTCACGATCGACTGAAGATGTAGACATGGCTGGAAGAGTCTGTGCTAAGAAATTTAGAATGCACCAAAAAATATATATATATATATATATATATATATATATATATATCTGCCGAAATCCGGACAAACAACTATTCAATGGTTGAATTGTTAATGTCTTTTATATAACAGAAAAGAATAGTATAGAAAAGAAACGGGTTACAGAAAAGAAAATAATTGACGTAAAAACTCATACACTGGATTCTAGACAGAGAGGGAGTGGGTTGGAATTAGCTTGTTGTGAAATCGTCTCAGAACGATATACGACTCTTGCGATGGAGAGATAAAGATTTCTGTCCGCGGCTTAAAGTTTATAGTTGCGTTCCTCCTCGGCAGTAGTAACAGTAGTAGTAGTCTTCGTGGTAGCAGAAGCATCGGTACTTATATTAACAGTACATGTTAGCGGGGGTTTTGTCCCAATCTCTGACGTCACTTTCGTACTTCTTCGAGCCTTCAATTCAACTATGCTCACTTTCAATCTCCGATATCTCTCCACCCAGCTCGACTGCACTCGACGACAGACGAGCCATACGCAACTCTTTGATTATTGTAGCTTGTTCGACGTTTCCGTTTCCAGTGGCAGTAATAATAGTAGCAGTAGCAGTCTTAGATTGTTGGAGGAGTAATTCGCTTCTTCGTATTTATATCAACAAAATATGTTAGCGGGCGTTTGGTTCCAATCTCTGACGTCACTTCCAGTCTCCGACATCTCTCCACCCAGCTCGACTGCACTCGACGGCAGACGAGCAAACCACTCTGTCAACAGATTTCTGTGCGTGTTTACATAGATAAACCTGGCTGATCATAAATCGACCCTTGGCCTGCACACGATTATCACGAGTGCTGCCTTCAACCCCAAATCATGTGAATTTCAAAGTTCCTCAAAGACTTAGTAATCTCTATTTCAAATTTTAACCGATAAAAATTATCTCGATCATCTTCCATTATCTTCCTAATGACCCAATTCCAAATGGGCTAGATCAGATTCCCATCAGTAAACAAAACTGTTCTGATCTAATTTCGCTGTTCAAATCTACTCCAATTTCAATAAAAAAATATATATATGTGTGTGTGTGTGTTTGTGTGTGGTTCCCAAACTCTATCTGTTACATCTATATGTCGTACAAATAATGTTTTGAAAGAGACTTTGCGTCCCTACGCGACAAGTTGGAATCATCTGATATTAAAGTCGGCCATATTGAAATATAAAATATAATCATTGACGAGAGCGCATGCCCACCGTTTATCATTTTTTTTGGTGACGATACAGGCCACTCGAGATAAATTAATCCTGTAACGGTCACGGTACTCGTTAATAGACCCAAAGAAATTGACAGAAGAAACGGAGCCTCATGAGAAACAAGTAAACCAAGAAAAATTCATGTGGATTTTGGGAGGAGAAGACTGAAGAAGACAAATGTAAGTTTATTTGAATTTTAATAATATTTGAGTTTTTGTGTTAAAAAACTAAAGAAAACTCAAAGTCGAGAAAAATTGTTTAATAATGATTAATATCTCTTTAAATCCTATATTTGTAATATTTCATTATTTCTAATAAAAACCGTTCTTATAAGTACTATTGCTTGCTAAATACGATCGTCATCTTATACGGCATAGATGAACAGGGTGTCTTCAAATACAAGAGTAACTCGCATTTTTGTTTTAAGAAAATCTGATTCGTATAAATTAACACAATCGTTATTATTCAGTTATCAAAGTAATTCCTTTGCTTCCGATAACGTTTTAAGTTAATTTCTTGATAAAAATCTAGAATCGGGGCCATAATTCACATAGAATTGAATTAGCTGGCTTCATTCTAAAACGTTTTCTCGGAGAGAAAAAAAAGAACTAACAAGCATCCGTAAGAATAGGAATATATATATATATATAATTTCGAAAAAGAAAAGATCAAATATATTTGAAAATTAAAAACAAACGATAAATTTTAACTCTCCATTTTGCGCATGCGAATTATGTCCCCGATTCTACACTTTTACCAGTTTTTCGAGGTTTTAAAATTGTCAGTAAAACCAGACAAGAAATACTGCATTCAATAGGTTGCGAGAATATGCAGTCAAAGAATTTTCCAAGCCATCTCCGTAATTTTGGGTGCTTCGTATTTTTGTACCAAGTTGAGAGATTTATGTCATGAACTACAAACAGGAGTCAACATTTTTGCCAAGAAAAAGAAAAGAATCCTTCAAATAAACAAACTAAACAACCAATTGTTTACTGTAACTTTGTACAGTAAGTTTGTCCAGCTTTTTAGCAATTTGAAAAAATTCACTTCGAATCACAGAATATTGTTCTCGTCAATATAAAAGGCTGAAACATTAATATTCCATGGTATTAATTTATTACATTGGAATCGTAATCACAATCCAATTCATCAGACCACAAATTCAAAAAGAAATCGATATTTTCCTTTGTAGGGCTGATGAATTGGTTCGTGATTAACATTACGATTCCAATGTAATAAATTATAACCATGGAATATTAGTGTTTGAGACTTTATATATATATATATATATATATATATATATATATATATATATATATATATATATATATATATATATGTGTGTGTGTGTGTGTGTGTGTGTGTGTGTGTGTGTGTGTGTGTGTGTGTGTGAATGTATGTATATATATATATATATATATATATATATATACATACACGAACATAATCTGTTCCGGGACTGAGCACTTCGACCTCGTGTAATGGTTAGCAAGCTTGTCTCGCTCAATCGAATACGACTGAGTAGGGAGTGCTATCCTCACCTGTTGCTCTTTAATCTCGGCCTTGTGCCACATCTAAGCTGCGCTTAGTAAATCCTTAATTGCAAGCCTAATCCAAACTTCATATGAAAAGGAAAATGCCCAAATTAAATTAATGCGTAAAAAAACAATGATACGTTTGAAACAAAAAATCCGGGTGCAAATGTCACTTTTTGGGCCGTTGCATAAATTATCGATTCACTTTTCACTATCATCGGCATTTGTTTTTTTTTATCCACACCAAAAGTGAATTTTCCATCTCAATAAAATTGCTATTTGTTTCATTACGTTTGGTTATTCTCTCTCTCTCTTTTTTTAAAAAAAATTTAATTTGAAGATGGTGATGTTGCAGACTAACGAATGTATTTTAAGATATCAGGAGGTTAGGTTAGGTCTACCCATGTGCGGCCGTTTGTAGATGCTGTGAGCGCATATTTGAGCTGTCTGTGGAACCTTTCAACTAGTCCGTTAGCAGAAGGGTGGTAAGCCGTGGTAGAGATATGCTTAATTCCCAATAAATTCGTGAATTCGCTGAACAGTGTGGATTGGAACTGCGGACCCCTATCGGTGGTAATTACCGAAGGGCATCCAAATATGGTAATCCAGTGGGTAAAGATTGCGTTAGCTACTGCTTCAGCTGTTATTGATGGAAGAGGTATGGCTACTGGCTAGCGCGTGAAGCGATCTATAATGGTGAGTATGTATTCGTAGCCGTCTACACGCTCTAGTGGACCGACCAAATCCGCGTGTAGGTGGGTAAATCGTCCATCAGGATTGGGAAAAGTTGACGCAGGCGCTTTGGTGTGTTTGCCTATCTTGGTTGCTTGGCAACGTAGGCACGTGCGGGACCACTGTTTAATATCAGTTGGCATACCGGGCCAGGCGAATCTGTCCGATATGGTCCGCAACGTTGCCTTAGCACCGGGGTGAGCTTGGGAATGAAAGTGATCGAATATTGGACGTCGCATTGCTGGCGGTATGTAAGGGCGTGGATTGCCCGTGCTGACGTCACAGTATACAGATTAATCCGTAAACGGAAGTGGTCTTCTCTCGATCTGTAAGGAAGTGTCAGATCGGACGGCTGAGAATGTTTCATCATTTACCTGTTCGTCTGCTAAAGAGTCAACATTGAGTGTAGCAGGTTGAATGTTATTGACGGTTGTACGAGATAACGCATCGGCCATTGTGTTGCTGGTGCCTTTGACGTAGCGGATATCCGAGGTAAATTGCCCTATATAGTCCATATAGCGAATGTCACGAGGGTTATGCTTCTCGGATTTCGCGTGTAGAGCATACGTCAATGGTTTGTGGTCGGTAAATATTGTGAAGTCACGTCCTTCTAGTATATGACGATAATGCCTGATGGCCAGGTACACTGCCAACAGCTCACGTGAGAAGGTACTATACTTCATCTGTGCCGAGTTGAGTTTAAGAGAAAAGAATGACAGCGGTTTCTCAATTCCGTTAATAATTTGGTGGGAGGACTGCGCCGATTGTGTTAGACAATACGTCAGTGGTGAGTGTCAGTTTTGCTTCATCCGAGGGTGTTATGTAAGACAAGTTAACACACTTCTGTAATGCTTGCTTAGCGTCATTGAAAGAATCCATCTCATCTGCCGACAAAGTAATTTTTGTGTTCTGTTTTATGCTTAGATAAGAGATTCGTTAGAGGTAGTAGTATGGTAGCACAATTGTTGATAAATTGACGATAGTAATTAATCCTTCCCAGGAATCTTCTAAGATGACGTAGGGTGGAAGGTGTTGGAAAATCAGTAATCGCTTTTACTTTTTGGTCCAAGGGAATTAACCCGTGTTTGTCGATTACGTGACCAAGAAAAGTCAGGCTATGGACAGCAAATATGCATTTCTCAATTTTAAGCCGTAATGTTGTAAGCGTTGAAAAACTGTTTGAAGATGGTCGTAATGTTCTTCATGTGTTTTGCTGGCTATTAATACGTCATCGATATAGGCGTAAGTGTAGGATAGTCCGCGAAGGACTTCATCAATGTGTCTTTGAAATGACTGAGCTGCGTTGCGCAAACCGAATAGCATTCTGGTAAATTCATACAAGCCAAAGGGAGTTGTTATTGCTGTCTTTGGGATATCGGATTGCTCAATCGGAATTTGGTAAAATGCTTTTCGCAGATCCAACTTGGTGAAGACCGTGGCGCCTTCTAGCGATAGGGCAAAATTTTTGATGTGGGGGATTGGATATTTATCCGGGTCGGTTTGGGCATTTAGCAGCCTGTAATCCCCGCACGGACGCCAGTTGTGAGCATCGGCCTTTGGGACCATGTGGAGCGGAGTAGCGTAAGGACTAGAGGATGGTCTGATTATGCCCAGTTTGAGAATATTGTCAAACTCGTCCTTAGTTACCCGCAATTTGTTATAGTGTAGACGACGCGGTTGAGCATGAACTGGGGGTCCAGTCGTTTTTATGGTATGAGTGGCATTATGCCTGATAGGCTCTGCATACGTAAATGGTGATAACAACGATTTGTATTTCTGTAGTAATTTTTCGTAGCCATTTGCTTTGGGTATCACAGCTGTTAAACCAATTGTAGAGTGCCTTGATGTTAATCCGCGGCGCTGTAGATTCGTACGTGCGTCACTAAGAGTACGCGAAGATAAGTCAACGGATAGATCATAATGTGCTAAAAAATCTGCGCCTAGGATTGGCATTTCAACATCGGCGATTGTGAAGGTCCAGACGAATTCCTTTCGTAGTACAATGTTGAGCGACATGACTCGCTCGTCATAGGTGCTAATTGATGTGCCGTTGGCGGCCTGTAATTTTAATGAAGCTTCCTTGGATGATATTGTTGATTTGTCGCAATTTTTGAACGGTACGACGCTGAGTTGTGCACCGGTATCAACCAAAAAATTAAGGTTGCTATTTCGGTCACAAATGTAGAACAGACGGTTTTTATTGTCAGCCCTGGCAGCCAACGCCTTCAATGGTTGCCAGGCAGGTCGTTCCCTGTAAGTCTGTTGGGAATGTATTTCGGAAAGCACATGGCGGTTGGCACTTCATAGCGCGCGCGCCAAACACCTCGTGGTACCAGCAATTACCATGTTGACGGTCTACGATTATGGTGCCGGTCAATTGAATTGCTCCGACTTCTTCAAACCGTAGAGAGAGTTTCTGTAGCTCTGATGTCAGAAGTTTTAATATTTGATTGAAATCCAGAGTGAGGTCGTCTGACGGGCTTACGGGGGAGACTTGCCGAGTTGGTGTGGTGTCTGATATTTTGTCGGCAATCACTGCTAACTTCTGGATGTCAACCTCATCTGTGAGCGCGGTTAATATTCGTACAACTTCAGGTTGTAGCTTATCCAGCCACATCTGTTTCAGGACAGTGTCAGACATGGCATTGTTGCCGAGTAAAGATTCGGCGCAAGAGTTGGGATGGTTTGTTAGTTCCTAAGGTTAAATTAGTCAGAAGATCCTTTATTCTACGTTCTTCTGAACAACCTGTGCGGTGTAATATGGCTTGCCTGAGTACTTCATATGGCTTGGCAGTCGGAAGGCTTGTGAGAATGTCTGCCACTTCTGCAGCCACCTCTGCAGGTAATTTCTCTACGACGAAGGCAAACTTCGATTGCTGCGATGTGATGTGTCGAGCTTGGAATATCGCATCGAGTTGTATAAACCACGTTTGTGCGTTAGAATTGTATGCAGGCATTTCTAGTCTTATTGCAAGCCTCAGTCTGGGGAATTGGTTCAGCCATGTTGATTCAATGTAATTTTGGAGGGAAAACAAAAAGATTTCGCGCTTTTTTGTGTGTTTAGTGTTAGATCAGTTCTCGCTATGCAAAAAAAAAATAATTTTCTTTTAGAGTGCTGTGTGTTTACCAATTTAGTTGGTGCAAACATCACCGGTCATTAATTTTGTTAACACCGTCGGTTTCACTATTTTTTTTTTTTTTTTGGGTTGGAGCAGACTTGAACGTTGGTAGTCACCGATTTTGTTGATGTAGATGTAAACGTTGGTAGTCATCAAATTTTGTTTGCTATTAACGTCAGGGTTACCAATTTTGTTGGAAAGTCAGGGTTACCAATTTTGTTGAAAAGTCGGGGTTACCAATTTTGTTGGAACGTCGGTGTTACCAATTTTGTTGCAGACTTTAAGATATCAGAAGTTTAGGTTATCAAAAGAGTTAGTGATGTTGGTGTTCTTAGACATTCATCCACAACAGATTAAGAAACAGGAATATTGAAGGCAAATCATTCAAGAGAAATCAAAGTGAAAACAACATAATTAAAAGTTTAACAATAACATTGATTTATATAAAATTAACATACACAATTAAGTCAGATATTGTTGGACAAGTGTGAATGGTTGAATTGAATTTTGTAGTGTATTTATGACAAGTTTCAGTGTGTGTGAAACTGTTACTAAGGTTTGTGTGTGAAATTAAACAAAGTGTCTGGTCGTGTACAAAAATGTCTTTTGTGAGAGTTCAGTCAATAGTGTGTATGCGTATGTTTGTTTAAATTAATGTCCAAAGTTGGTAAGAGTTGTGTACCTTTAGTTGTTTTGGTGTTTGATTGAATGTTTACGAATACTTATTTGGTAGTGTGTTATTTCACTTTCTTTAGTATTGAAAGCAATTGTCCCTGGGAGAGCGAAATGCTGTTTGTTGAGTCAGAGAAGTTTGCGCGGGAAAAGTGTAGTTGGTCAAAGTTTTGACTAGCGTGGATTAGTTTGGCATCTCTCCAGGGTGAAATTCTGACAATATTTATTTCTGTAAAAAATACAGAAAATGTGGCACAAGGCCTAAAATGGGGGAATGGGGAAAAGGACGGTCATCATTTGTCTTAATTTTAGAACTTAGCTAGCCACAACCACTGACCCAAACATACCAAACAATATTCCTACCACCAAAACAACACATTCATACTTACCTTTCTTATTACATTCACGAAAATACCCCATCGTCTCAATGAAAATCCTAAATAGACCCCATGTACAAATAGTTGTCTGTGAGTGGAGGGGAATAAAAACAACAAGTTAAAAATCCCCAATGATTATATACAATATGGTTATAAAATATTTACAAGAAACTAAACAAAATCGTGTTAGTAATAAAAAAAAACCCCACAAACCTTAAATGTGTCCGACATATCAGTTAACTGGACGAAATCGATGCGGGACTATAAAAATATAGAAAAACATTCATGCAACCCAAGCACTCACACAGACAGGAACTCATTCTGACACAACAACAAATACGCAAAAACACACACGCAAACGAAAAGCGACCTGCATCGATCAGAGAACTTCTATGATGAAAAATGAGAGGGGAGGGAGATGAACCCAATAACAAACTAAAATATTAACACAAATCAAATTAAACATAACTGATGTTAGTAGGGCCCCTCTAACCCTCAAACAGGCCGCTGTATTCTGCACAGAGGATAAAATCAAGAGACTCTCTCGTTAAGGAAGTGAGAAAAGGAGGAAAAAAATTATACAGCCATGGGAAAATATAAAGCTGACCCAGTCGAGATGAAAGGGACCAAAAACAAACTGGGGAGGTTGGGAATCTCGACTTGGACCATAACCAAAGCGATAGCCGGGAACAGGCAAGGAACAACACTTACTCACATTAACTAGGTACACAAAAGCTTGTTTAACCTAACCAAGGGGAGGGATCCACAGGAAACCACCCCGATGTGACATAGGTTGAACTTAAAGAGAAAATCAAGCCTAGCCCCGTTCAAACGAACCAAGCTCGCCACAGTCACCCACCTTTCGCTGAAGACTGTCGAATGCAATCGTTTTCTATCAGTTCTAATCTTCATCTTGAGCTGATGCTCAGAGAATCGGATCAGATCCTGATGAGAAAGACGATTGTCTCGCAAGACTTCCTCCTTTCGCGTCGTCCATATCACCATTCGAGCCGTGGAGGATTGATTGGTGACGGACGAGTTCTTGTGGTGAATGTGGAAATTGTATGTATGAATGGGTTCTGAATTGGTTTAGCTAGGTACAAGATAGTTAGTGATGACCAGGCTCAACCCCTAACCATTTTTGGCCTTGTGCCGTAATTGTGTATTTTTCACAATGAATAGTGTCAGAAATTCACCCTCGCTATTGGCGTGTGTTTCATTAGTGAATTTACGACCAGAGTTACTACATTTTGAGAAGCGACTGTTTTGAACTGATAAGTTTATTTTTTTGTTACTTTTGTTTTTCAAAAAACCTTTTTCAATTTTTCAGTTTTTGCTTTTTTGTAGTACATATTATTATTTATACACTTTTTTCGTTTCTTTTCTGTTCGTATTTTGACCCTCGCCCTGTTTTTATTTACCGTTTTCGTATTTAGTTGAATTGTTTATTGTCTTTGGTTTGCCCCGTTCTTTTTGCATTTTATTTTTTATTTTACTCTTGAATATTTTCGTTTTGCTTAAAAACATTTAAAAAAGAAAAAGAAACCATTCATTTGGTAGACTGTGGTGGTTTTTTGCGCCACCATGGTTGACAAAAACAACGATGTAACGGGGACACCGGTACCAAAGCCGGTGTCACCAACCAAAACGGCCTGGTCAGAAAATAGGCCGCTGAAAAAAGGATGGCAGTTTTTACATCAATCAGCGGAAAAAGTCGTTCAAGGACAATGAGTTCTTAACAATTTCGGAAGCCCTTGACGCAGTGAGCCCGTGCACCATATCCCTGCTGACTTCCGATGTTAAAATCCGGAAGTTTATTGGGAAAGTATGGAGAAAGCTTTAAAAGCTTTAAATATCAACCCGAGGATACTCGCAAGAAGAACAAACGCATCGTGGGATATCCTTCTCTAAACTGAAGACCAGGCGATAGAGTTGGCGGGCAGCATATTGAACACTAAGTCTCTGAGACTTCAAACGGAATATATGGGCACCCGTAGGACGAAAGTAACCGTCCATGGGGTGCCCTTAGATATCCCAGATGAGCGAATGGGGGCTTTCTTCACCAAATTTGGGGAAGTAAATGAAGTGAGGGCCCTTAGCAGCAAAGACGGCATTGAGACGGGGGACATGGAAATACGAATAACCTATCCCAACAAGAAATCCCCAACATCTTGGTTTGCCGCGACAGGAGGATGCTGGTAGTAGTGGAGGAGAGAGAACCGTGTTGGTCATGTGGGGTGTCGGGCCACATGGCAAAGGAGTGCCCCAGTAAAAAAGGTACACAAGCTCCAGCAAGTCCAGCATCTACAACAGCCACAACAGCAACAGTAGCAGCTAGACAACCAGAGGAGGAGACTTCAAAAACTGACGGAGACTGGAAAGAAGTCACCAAAAGACGGAAGTCTTCAAACATTCCGTCTCCTCCACCACCACAAAAATAGAGATACCTCCGGAAAAGAGGCAGTCGCAGCCTGAAAAGCTGAGGGAGGTGCGGGCCCAACAAAAAGAGGGGCAGCAACCTAAAGAGGGACAGCAGAAGCAGCCGCAACAAAAACAACAGCAGCAGCAGCAGCAGCAACAACAACAACAGCGGCAGCAACCACAACAAAAGCAGCAGCAGCAAAAACAACAGCAGCAGCAAAAACAACAACAACAGCAGCAACAGCAACAACAACAACAACAGCAACAACAGAAGCAGCAGTCACAAACTGAGATGCCTATGACGGTGGATAATATGCCTCCACCTCGTGCTTAGTCCCTGAAAAGGAGCAGGGAGGAAGAAGACGAACCACAGCAAAGCCACTCTGGCCGTAGCAGGGCGGAGAAGGGCATGGATAGAACCAGGTCACTCTCCGTCCCTGCTTCGCCAAAAGAAGCTATTAGTTCCCCCAAAGCTAGGAGCCTCCCTACTTCCCCTTCCCCTTCCCGTGCTCCGTCTCCCTCTCCCTCCACTTCCTCCCTAAGTTCATCAGCTACTCCACCTCACACATCCACCTCTTCCCCTCCCCATCGTGCAAGGGAGAAAAAGAAAAAGATATTCGCAGGCCCTGAATCCATTTGCAAGGTTGACAGGAAAAAAAGGGCCTGACGAATCAGAGAAAAGCGCTGATGGGTCTATTATATAAAACGGACACCGTAGACGGCAAAAGTGTTGAAGACCCCCGAAACTTTCCACAAGCAGCAGGGGTAATAACCTGCGTGAGGGACACTGGGGGTATTTAAAAGTATGGAGCCACTTATTTTAAAAGTATGGAGCCACTTATTTGAGGCTAAAGAAGATTTCCTTAATATTAGAGTGTTCGAGTTAGAGAACTCTAATTTAAGAAAACTCAGGCATTTTTGTGCTGGGAGGGTCTTACTCCATCCCTCCTTATACAGGGCAGTTAAATTAATCTACCCCACGAACGTCGGCCGTGTTGTCTTGGATGGTCGAATGACGAACGAGTTGGGAACAGGGAGCCTGGGACAATCCGTCGGGGTCCTGACCAACGCAGATTTCCGCCCGGTATGTGAGTAGGTCTTTTCTTTTTAATTTTTTCTTTTTCAGACATAATCGATGTCTGTCAAGATGGCCACTTTGAATGTGAAGAGCTTGAGGGATCGGGGTAAGGCAGCCCGCCTGCTCCGGGATCTCTTGTCCTTTGGCGTGGATGTTGCCGCGATCGAAGAGACCCACTTTGCTTACAGCGTCGATGCGTGTGTGCTGTCTAACGACTTTGTCGTCTATTCAGCATATGGGGACCGGGTTGCCAGAGGAGTTTCTTTGCTGGTGAAGCGGACTCTTGATGCGAAGGTAGACCTTGTGTATACAGATACCGAGGGACGGTTGATCGTGGCCGATATTGCCGTGAAAAGTGGTTCGTTGCGGCTTATGCGCCCAACAACCAGGTGGAGCGGGTTTTGTTTTTTCGGCGGTTGGGGCCGTTCCTAGTGGATTCAACGTGCCTAGTCTTAATGGGGAACTGGAATGCCGTCCTGGACCCAAAGTTGGATCGGGGGCGGGGTGCTAGCGGGTGTAGGGGCGATCGTAGCTTGGTTGATCTGATCAACGATTTTGGTCTCGTTGATAGATACCAGGTTGATCACCCCGGGTGGGAAATGTGGACGTGGGCTAATAGTTGACCTTCTGACAAGGTGGTTAGCTACCTTGACAGAATGTTAGTTAGAGGAGCCGACATAAATTTGTTAGATTGTCCCACGTTCCACTGGGTAGGCTATACGGACCACAAACACGTTTGTACCCGTGTGGCGTTAGATCGTAGGCCTAGAATGGCTGGTATGGCTGGTTACTGGAAGTTCAATTTGTCTTTACTAGACAGGCGGGACTTCCAGGAGCAGCTAACTAGCTTAGTGCAGCGGGAGCTAGTGGGGGCGGTTATCGGGAATAAGTGGTGGGATAGACTTAAGTGTAGGATTAGGTCGTTCACCACTGATTTCCGCAAAACGGCTCGCCCTAGATAGAGCTGAGGTGAAGATGCTTAAACCTAGTCTTTCCCGGGTGGTGGCTGGGGGGGATCCCCTAGAGATAGCCTTAGCTAGGGAGGTCGTGGAGCGTTCGAATAGCGAGCGCTACATGGGCCAGATAATTAGACATAGGTTAAGCAAGATGTCTTCCGAAGCTGTGAACATGGCCGCAGATCTGCGCAAGGAAAAGATCCGTCGAGGTTCCGATCGTTACATTCGTGAAGTCGATACCCCGGAGGGACGTACTCTTCGGGCCACTGACGACATGTGCGAGGCGTTTCGGCGGCATTTCGAGAGCCGGTTTACCAAGGAGCCTGGTCTTCGCGAGGACGAGTTTCGCAGCTATTTGTCTGACTTTCCACGGCTTACGCCGACTGAAGCGGCTAGCTGCGAGGGAGAGATCACAGAAGGCGAGGTCTACGCGGCATTAAAGAAAGTCGGCAGAGGCAAGTCACCCGGTCTGGATGGTTTGCCCTGTGAATTGTACTTGAGGCTGTCGCACTTCTTTGTCCCGATTTTGACTGTGGTGTTTTTTGTTTTTTTTTTCGTTTTTTGTAATTATTTTTTTGTAATTACAAAAATTACCACAAAAACTAAAGTTTAAAAAAGTTTAACGTAGGTATGTTCAATACTTCGCTAAAAAAGAGCATACCCTGAAAAAAAAAAAGCCCCAAAGTTGATTAAACAATTTTTTATCTTCTAAATATTTATTATTAACAGGAAAACCAAAGAATTTTTTTTAATATTTTTTTTTATTTTTTTAATACTTCTAGCACGTCCGAAATTTTTGCTCAATTTTTTTTGAGTCATCAAAATTGACTTAAAAACATAACTAAACTAAAGATAACGCAATTATTATGGGTAATAATGTTAACTTTGTGCGCACTAGTCCTCTTTAGGACAGTAGTAACCGATCTTTTTTTTTTTAATCGTCAGTGTGTATCTTATTCAATTATTACGGATTTGATTTTTTTTTCTTCTCTGAGTGAATTTTTAGCTATTCGTTTGTGAATAATCCGTCAACCATTCTCCACGATGCGTCATTTAAAAGTTTTAAAAATTCAGACACTCTCTAAAATATCACGCATGTGAAATTGTAGAAATAAATTGGTCAACGATTAAACGTTTGATTTTTGTGTTTTTAGTCCTTATATTTAATCTGGTGGAAATTACTGAAGCAAAGAAGAAGACTCTCTGAAGCCAATGCAAAATTTACATCGGGCCAACGGAAGAAAGCATTCGATTAAAATAATTATTTATAAACAGTAAGATTTCTCATTCATTTTAATTGATTAGGATAATAATTAAACGCATTCATTTTAATTGATTAGGATAATAATTAAACGCATTCATTGTTTCTTAATGTTTTTAATATGGAAAATTCAAGCAAATTTAACTGGATTACAAAATTGATTTGTGATTTTTGCTTTCGTAAGTCGTAATGATGCAAGTTTTCAGGGGAGATAACTGTAACAGATTTAAGATTAAATACACTTCTGAACCGTTTTGCTTTTTATTCCTAAAGGTAGAATATTATTTTAAAAAAAAACAATGAGTAATAATTAAGAGATCAATTTTAAAGAGTTTAAATGTTAAATTCAATAATGGGATTTAATTTTTTTTTCTATTATAAAAGCCCTTCCTATCTTACTGAAAGCCTAACAAAAAGGAGCTTCCTTATTTGAAAGGGCTATTGATGATCTACCATAATCTCCCGCCTCCCAATTTCTAATTTCTCATCACGTTGTATTCCCCCTCCCCTCACTAATACAGCTAAAGTGTCCAATACTTAGTCTTGTATCTATAAAACAATGGGTAGTGTAATATTTAATAACATTTATTTTGTGGACAAAAAACCTAATGATTGGTAAATATAAGTTATATAGGAGCCTGGTTGCCTACTGCGGTTTCTTGCGAATGGCCTTGTGTCAGACTACCAAACTTCTCCGTATAAGAGTATTTTGATATTCCCTTAGAACATCAAAGGTTCATAACAAGTTAGCAATGTAAAAAGTTACACAAACACCATTTGATAACATAACAAGATGTAATTTTTTTTTTTTTTTCAACAACAAATTTGGCAGGGTGCAGTAGAGGAGGGAATGCAAAGTAGAGTTCTGGGTCTCTGGAAAGGCGGTTCAACCAGATCTGCACAGTGCGAGGCTGACGTTAATGGTCGGAGGCTGTTGCGCGCCAAAATGTAGTAATGTTGGCGCCAAGTGCCCTTGGAGAAGAAATAGTCCAAAACGTGGAGGAAAGATATATGAAAAGTTTCCTTCTTTTATTTTTTTGAATAAACATTATAAGGGAGGCAACTTTATCTAAGAATGTCCTTTTTTTGTAGAAAAGGAAAGATCAGAAGAAACTTAGTGACCGACCTAATTCGGTCGGTTGTGAGATTTCGACCGAGGAAAATCACCAAGATTACTGAGCTGCAAAAGCGTTCGTTGCCTGTAAGAAGTATAGACCCAAAAAAGGGGAGAGATCCAGAAAGTTTAGGTCTAGGTACCACGTGTGGATTTCTGACTTACATGTTGTTTAGGCAGGTCCGTTCGATACTGAGGTTCGTGACGAAAATGCTTGTTGTTCTAGACAGGAGGTTAGATCAGAAAGTTGGGCTAAGGAACGAATCTACACTAATGGAAGGTAGCTTCGGCAAACGAATTGACTATGAAAAGAGGTCCATTGCCGAAAGTCTAGAAGGTTGAAGCTTACGAGCAGAGAGAGATGTAAAAACACGTCTTCCCGACTCGATGCCTGCAGGTCGTCTCTGACTCGTGGATACTTTTTGGCGGGTATCCAAAATGCCAACCACCCAAAGAACTTTGAATGGATGTTCCAAAACGGTCACATGCCTCAGCATCGAAGGTGTTGGGTCGTTGCTCACAGGGTAGCAACGACGATGAAAGGAGAGAAAGAGAAAAGGTTTGAGGTAAACGATGATGGTAGGAGGGGTGTGCCGATAGTTAGGACTATTTCACTCTATTCCCACACATCTATTGAATACATCTTTGGAATTAAATTTTGCTATAGTTTATACCATTCCAGCTCAGTCCTTCAATAATTGGCTTCCTATCTATAATAATGATAAAATCTGTAAATATTTATTTTTGTATCAAAATATAAGCAAAGTATCAGGTTGTTACATATCTCTCTCCATTTTTCTGATGTCCTTTGTCCGATCTCGAAGAATAACCATTTCTGTGAATGATCTTGAAAAATAACCTTTCATAGCATTTTTTGCTTAGTAACTCTGGTCATCTCTGAAACTGTTGTCTAGTGTTATTGAAATTTTATTTCAGATTAGAAACCACCACCCCTCGACCCCCACACTTGAGATTCTATGAAAGATTATTCTTTGAAATCATTTGCAAAATAAAAAAATAAAAAAAATAAATGATTTAAGGATATAATTAATGATTTAAAGGAATAAACGGATTTTTTTATAATCTGACATTATCTATTAGTTTAAGCATATTTCATTGGATACACATTTGAATTAAACACCGTATTTATTTTTTAATTTGATACCTAATGGCTTGTGCAGTTGAAAGTTTTATTAAAAAAGCACATTTTCTTAAGTCTTTCAGTTGCCAGTTAGACATGAAAAATATTAATTTTTCTAGTCTGCGCTTAAGTGAATGGAACAAACTTGACTGGAATTTGAACTCGACTCCACCCAGACATCCAGACATTAGAACAAAAAGCAAGGGGAACATATTTTTATGGTGTGTTGTATCTGTGAAGGTTAGGACAGGTGGAACTAAGGTAGTTTGTCTGAGCAATTTCCATGGAAATAGTGATAAAGCAGTAAAAGGTTTGCGACATTTCGTCTGAGAGAGATGGGTTGCAGCTTGAAAATAACTTGTCTTTCACAAGGACGCAGAAAGGTTTTTGAATTCTCTCAAGACCGGAAAGTGAGGACTGGGAAGCACCCGGCCAAATATGACAACAGTACGCCATTTTCGGCCTGATCTGGCTTTTGTAAAGGTACAGGCTAGCAGGAGGAGTCAGGTAGTTACTGGATCGGTACACGGATCAAATTTAAATCCAGATAACATTTGTCACTCTATTGAAGCCACTAAATATTTTGCACCTGCCTTCTTACGGTCTAACGGGTTAAATGTTAGTTTTTGTTCATGTTTTGTTGTATGCGTTCATGGGTGTGTTTATGTATATGTACATGCCTTTTGTTTGTGTGTGCATGGCATGTGTTAAGAATTAAGACCAGTGTGAGTAATTTTCAGCATTAACATTCTTCGAATTAGTTTTAAATGGATGAAACCTCATTTTGATATTTTTAGTCTCCTAATTGGTGATTATGCAAAGCAGAATCCTTTTGAGGCAAGGATTAACGGCTTTAATCTTTTAATTCAGAGTCTGTTTTTTAATTTAATCCATTTAGGAAAGCATTTAAAATCTATCCAATAAAAACTGCTTTTCCGTTTCATGTCTAGATTATCAAAATCTAATTTTAAAACGTTTCTTTCCTAATCTAACTTGAAAAGAAATTTTTTCTTTATAAAACTTTTTCTTTTTAATTGAATTTTCTTTCTTGAGTCAGTTTGTTGGTTGTTACCTTTTGAACTTGAAATAAAAAAAAACTCTAATTACACATTTAAATGCAACGTCAATTGCCATCTTCTGTCTTCCTGGACCCTGTTTCTTTATTTTCCTTTCTTCACTAAAGTCTTCTCATTTTCTTTCACTCGGTGTAACACCCTGCGTCCTAGTAGTATTTTATTTTGGGGGGTGAAATAGTTAAAAGAAAAATATACATAATAATACCTATTTTGTGAGTAATACTTATATTAATCCTGGCCATTTTAAACAATTCTTTTCTTCCTTATTTTTTCAATGCTATAGTGAAATTATTACCAAATAGTATACGCAAAATAGCCTTATCCTGTCAGTAACACTTCATTAATTCCTGACCACTGATAAACGCTTTCTTTTTGATTTTCAAATGTATTTCTGTAATAAAATCATTAATAATGTATTTACATTGTAAAATTGTTGTCAGTAATGCTTGCATTAATTTCTGACCACAGAAATCCTTTTTTTGATTATGTAGAATAATGGATCATATGCAATATAGGTGAACAATTCAACTAGAAAAATTGGAAATAAATACAATGTATCTAAATACAAATTAGAGACATGTCGTAATAGATCATTCCATATTAAAATAAACAATGTTTTGCAGCAATTTCATGCAAACAAAGAAAATGATACAAACTCTATTACATCTCAATTTTCAGAATGGAATATTCATATAAAATACAAATTTTATTGTCAGCGAATTATGGAGAATAATGGGTCAGATGCAATATAGGTGAACAAGTCAATTAGAAAAATTGAAAATAAATACAATGTATCTAAATGTAATGTGTGTTGTGGTGTAATTGATATCTGCTCAGAATGAGAATTCAGAGAGCTGAGTTCATCTACAAATACCCTTGGGAAGGGTATGGATCCATCTCTTCTCCCCCAGCTATGGGTTAAATAGCACAACAGACTGGGTTCTTTAGCCTTGGTTGCCATCCAATCTACCATAGAGAGAAATGGCAACCTACTGCAGGAAAAATCTTCTGCCTCCTCAGTCATGTATCTTTCGATACATGATCGTCCAAGTGTGTATCACGTGTGGCATCTAATTGACTGATCTAAATGCAAATTAGAGACCTGTCATAATAAATCATTTCATTTTAAATGAATCAATGTTTTGCAGCAATTTTTAACATCAAATTGAGATTTTTCTTGTTAAAAAGTTGAATAATTTTAACAAATTCAGAATTATAGATAAAAATAGTGGATTTTATGTCATATTTTTTTTTAAGACTTTGCATGAGTCCAACAAATTCAGATTTGTATGGACAAAAATAAAAAATTCCCAGAATGACGTCAAAATCCAGAAAAATGTTTTCATCTTTTAATAGTCGGTCCTGCTTAGTTTAATTTGTATCATAAATGTCGGTAGAAAAAAAAGCAAATGTTAAGATAACAAGGGTCACAAAATGCTGCTTGGGCCCCAATCAGCCTCTCTCTCCTGGCTGGGAGGTTTGTAGGGAGTATGCACAAGCCATGAAGCTTAGTAAATTTCTAAAATGGCCACCTGTTATAGTGATGGCTAAAGAGTTAGTGTCACAGACTATTGCAAATAAGCATTATAGACAAGGTTTTAATCCATTGCAACTTGACCAACTGCTGATAAGTATCCTTTGAATATTTGCATATATTTTGTAGAAATTTTGTGCACTTATTTTAAGTGAAATTCGGCGGAGAAGGAGAAACGAGGGAATTCAACTGTAATCTTGTGACGAAAATATAGTGAGATATTATTTGGTCTTCATTATTGGAATGAGTTCCAGTCGACCCCATCTGACTGAAGGGGAGCCAAAATTTGCATCTGTGTTCGAAGAGAGATATAAAATAGTCAACCGAAGGTGGTAAGTTGTATTATTTTTTCTTCTTCCTTCGTTACGGCTTTGCTCTCTCTTTTGAAGCTGACTGGACATGTTACTGAAACTGTTAATAAGAGTCCTAACTCTTTATTCTCTATCGTTACTTCTACAAAGAGAATTACTTGTAGGCAACATATAGTGTTTTTTTTTTGGGGGGGGGTACAGATTTAACTTTATTCTTTGTCTTAAGATTGTGATAAACAAAAATGGATTATACAGATATATAAACAGATAAGAACTGATCAAGATAGCTATGTAGAAGTGATAACTTTTGTCTTAATGAAATCGATAAAAAAAAAAATTGTTCATTGGATGTTGGTGCCTTTTGGCAGGATATCCGTATTTCTGACAGGAACAGTTTTTGTTGCATTTTTATTATTTTTAGTTATTTAATTTATTTTATACAATGTTTTTGTTATTGTACTCTTGCTTTATTTTATTTTTATAATTTTCATTATTATTTTATATTTTTATTTATTTATTTATTAACAATAATATCAGTAGACTTTAACCCATTGACCCCTAACAATTAGCCACTTGTCAAGACACTATTTCTGGCTATTTGAATAACTGTCATGATCTTAGAAGTGCTTATGTAATCAACAGTCAAGGGCATCAAATGGCTCGTACAAAGTTGCTCCTATGAAAAGCCTTTTTTCTATTTACATGTTATGCCATGTAATTTTCAGGCATTGTATGGGATCCGTGATTAATGTTATACTCTGCTTCAAACTAAATCTCTTTCTAGTTCACTCTGTATCAAAACTGGTCAGTTGCATGTGAAATCTAAGAAAGCAAAAATGAGATGGTTGCTCTTTATGCAGGGGCTTCAAGCATCATTTCCATCACACGAAACAAGTCCCCCCCAGCTCAAAAAAAAAAAAAAGAGAAAAAACACTGAATTATGATCCACCCTATTTGCTTTTAAGAATACAAGTACTGGTATTTACGAGAGAGTGCATGCTGTTGGCTTTCCCAGTTCGTCCACAGCTATTGAGTAAGCTTAGCTTTGTTTGGCACAAGGCTAGAAATATGGGGCAAATAGACAAGGTATATAATATTTCACTCTTTTTGTAATCAATGCTAATACTGTCAGGGGAATAAATAGATCAGTCATATTAAATCTAGTCCTGGGTATGACGATAAACTGCATCTGTCAGCAAAGCCTCTGATCAGGAAATTGAAGGTTTTCAGAAGCATGGAACCAGCTCTTAATTGCTGTTGTCTCAAGGTCTACCCTGACCCTGTTAAGGTCCCACCTATGGGTAAATAGTGAACCCCCTCCTACCACCACCAAAAAAATAAAAACAAAATGCTATAAAAGTATAAAAATACTATTATTCAAACTGTTATCCTTATCTTCATTGCCATATTCGCAGCATTTCGGCCATTGATTGCTCTGGCCTTCTTCAGGTGATTGGAATTTCAAACCAAACCCTTTATTTCATCCACTGGGGTATATTGTTCTAGTTCCACGTGCCACGTCTCTCCCAGATGTCTCAGTTATTTCCCTTTAATTCAACTCTCTAAGTTTTTTGGTTCACCCCTGCTGTGGCCTGGTACTGAACTCACAACTCTTTGGGTCTAACCAAAAAACTTCCAATCACCTGAAGAAGGCCAGAGCCTACAACAGCTGAAATGTTGTGAATATGGCAATGAAGATGAGGATAATGGTTTGAATAATGTAAATAATGTAAATGATCATAACTCATCTCGGAGATACAGACAGACCAGCAATACATTTTTATATATAAAAGGATAAACATTATATATATTTATAGTAAAATGAACAGCAATACATTTTATCTGTAGTTGAAGGCATAAAATTGTGTTCAAAGTATTTAGATTTCATAATTAAATAACCCATAGAGGTGTTGATATGCCGCTAAACAAAATCAAACAAGCCAATATTAAATATGCAGTGAAAGATCAATACTGAATTTCCCCAAATCTAGTTTACAGAAAAAACCAAAAAAAAAAAAACAAAAAAAAACGAGCCATACTTCACGACCCAGGTTTTCAATAATATCGGCCATGAGTAATTCTTGTCAACTCTATGTTCTACGTTTATCTCGTCTCGCCAATGGTCATAGGATTACATTCCTTGACACAATGACCTCAAGGTTTCAACTCTAGATTAATGTTCATAATTAGATTGAGTTAATGGATCAAGGTGAGATCATAAGATTGCAGACCATAATTTAGAGACTGGGAGGGTGTGCATAAGGTGAGATCATAAATGTCTGCCACCCCCCCCCATCAACCCATCTTGTGGCCTAAGAGGGTTAAATATGTGGTAAATAATTCATATTTCACTTCTGTTGGATTAGGATAAGTAATCCTTCAATTCATAATCTAAAAATTACTGTGGGGATCATGACAACATTTGGGCTTTCAAAATATGAAAAGAAAATGAAAATACGAGGGTCATTCAATAAATAAGGTGAATTTTTCGGTATAAGGACTTCTAATACAGATAGAAGCTTACTTTTTCTTTTTTCTTTTCAGCGTAGTCTCCCAGCACTGTTACACACTTTTCCCATCTGTGCACAAGCTCCCGTATTCCCTCAGCGTAAAAATCTTTGGACTGATGTCTCAGCCAGTCGCTCACAACACTTTTGACTTCATCGTCACTTTTAAACTTCATGCCTCTCTTGAACACTTTCAAGGGACCAAACAGGTGAAAGTCTGAAAGGGCAAGGTCTGGGCTGTAAGGGGGATGAGGAAGCAGTCCCCAGCCCAGCCCGTTGATGGTCTGCACCGTTTGGGCTGCTGTGTGAGGCCTTGCGTTGTTATGATGCAAGATGACTCCTTCTGACTGATGACCCCTGCGTTTGTCCCAACAGATAAGCTCAAAGTCCTTGCAATGTCATCCACTGTCACCCTTCTGTCAGACTGAATGAGGTCATTGACTGATTCGATCACCTCAGGAGACCTCACTTCTGTAGGCCTCCCAGACCTGTCTTCATCCTCAACACTGCTCCGTCCTTCTTTAAACAATTTAGCCCACTTGTAGACATTTTTTGGCTGAAACATGTGGCACCATACACAGTTGACATTCTCCTATGAATTTCAACTGGTTTGCACCCTTCAGCAACCAAAAACTTGATAAGTGACCGCTGTTCAATCCTGGAGCATGCTTCTTGGTCGGCCATCTTTGTTAATCGCCAAAAAACTCTCAAAGTTTTTTTTAATCTGCAAAAGGAAATTAAATCCATGTGAAAAGGAAGTAAAGCAAAAAAAAAAATAAAAAAGAGTAAGCTTCTATCTGTATTAGAAGTCCTTATACCGCAAACTTCACCTTATTTATTGAATGACCCTCGTACATCATTTAAAAAATTCTTGTTAACGGCCAATCATTCGTTACTTTTTTTTTCTTTTCTTTTCCTCGAATTCCCATTGATATGATAGTGATGGTAAACAAGCTAATCTAACAAGGATTTGAAATTGTTAACAAGCTAGTCTTGGAGATCATTACAAATTTTTGGTCTTTGATAAGTACTCCTCTATTGTGCTCTTGTGCTCAACTATGCTAAGCTAAATATCTACTATGAAGTGATGGTTAATGAGTTAGTCTCAGTGAATTTTCTCCTTGATAAGTATTGTGCAGAACTAAATTAAGCTTAGCAGGACCGGTTCAAGGGTCTCATGCCCCCACATCCTCAAATCTATGTTATGAGACCCCCACCCACTCTACTATATCTCACTTTTTCTTAAGGTAGTCGTATTCATATAAAGTACAGAAAATTTATGGTAACCTAATTATGTACAATAATGGATTCTATGCAATTCAACTAGAAAAACTGAAAATAAATCCAATGTATCTAAATGCAAATTAAAGACCTGTCATAATAAATCATTTCATTTTAAATGAATCAATGTTTTGCATCAATTTTAACATCAACTTGAAAATTTTCTTGTTAAAAAGTTGAATAATTTTAACAAATTCAACATTATGAATAAAAATAGTGGATTTTATATCATGTTTTTTTTTCAAGACTTTTTTGCATGAGTCCAACAAATTCAGATTTGTATGGACAAAAATCAAAAATCCCAGAATTACGTCAAAATTCAGAAAAATGTTTTCATCTTTTAATAGTCGGTCCTGCTTAGTTTAATTTGTATCATAAATGTCGGTAGAAAAAAAAGTAAATGTTAAGATAACAAGGGTCACAAAATGCTGCTTGGGCCCCAATGAGCCTCTCTCTCTCCTGGCTGGGAGGTTTGTAGGGAGTATGCACAAGCCATGAAGCTTAGTAAAGTTCTAAAATGGCCACCTGTTATAGTGATGGCTAAAGAGTTAGTGTCACAGACTATTGCAAATAAGCATTATAGACAAGGTTTTAATCCATTGCAACTTGACCAACTGCTGATAAGTATCCTTTGAATATTTGCATATATTTTGTAGAAATTTTGTGCACTTATTTTAAGTGAAATTCGGTGGAGAAGGAGAAACGTGGTAAGTTGTATTATTTTTTTCTTCCTTCGTTACGACTTTGCTCTCTCTTTTGAAGCTGACTGGACATGTTACTGAAACTGTTAATAAGAGTCCTAACTCTTTATTCTCTATCGTTACCTCTACAAAGAGAATTACTTGTAGGCAACATATAGTGATTTTTGTGGGTTTTTTTTCTGCAATTTGACACAAACGACTGCCACTATGCGATTACACCAGCAACAAGTAAGTATTCGTTATCGTTTCTTTGTTTATTTGCAGAGTTTTGCTTTAAATATTATTAGTTGCCATTATAGTTTTTCTACCTTTTCTTTCCTCAAATAGTCACACTTAAAATCCCAACAATTTCTCAAGTTGCCTGTGTAACAAAAGAAATCAGCAACAAAGAATAGAAACTGATTAGTATAAAATTATTCATATGAACAGCCATCTTGTATATGTCATGTCTCTTCAGGTGATTGGTGATCATGACTCTCCACAATTTCCTGGCCTTTGTGGCATCTCTCCCAAACCCTGCTCTGCCATCCCTTCACTGAAGCTCACCATGTAGGTTATGCATTGCTTTCCTCTCTCTATCCTATGAGTATCAAATATGCCAAGCCCACTTTCCTCATTATATAACCCAGAAACCGTAACTGTCTTTCTGATAAATATAAATGTCCTTTTTGTTTCCGTTGTCTCTAGAACTTTATCACTGCTCACACGTTCAGTCCATGATATTCTCAGCATCCTTCTGTAGAACCACATTTCAGTAGCGTCAGATCTTTATCTGTGAGAAGATTGTCTTATCACAGAGGAGAATTGATATTAAATAACAGATCAGTTCTCTTTTCTTTGAACAGCCTTACTCTACTTAAGTATAGAATTCTTTTTGGGAATCCAATTCTAGTTCTTTCTACTGATAAACTAATGCAACATGTTTAACACATGTTTAACTACATGTTGATAGTCATGAACAAATGGATATAAATTATAGATAAGACTGAGACTTATGGCTGTATACAAGACAAGTAAAGATAATTTGTAACTACACCACTAAAAAAGCCTACCATTCATCCATACATTGAATATTGCTGCCATGTCTGTCTCTGGTGCTTCTGTGTATTTAGAGATTCTTGATAAAATACAAAGAATCTGTAATGTTATCGGTCCTGAGCTGGCATCTCAGCTTCAGTCACTTTCCCACTCCTGTAACATAGCTTCCCTATGCCTTTTCTATAAATATTTTCATGTGCTTTCACTTTGATAATTTTTTCTAGGTTTCTTTCATACTCGCTAACCCCTTGCATCTTAGTGGCTTTATCACCTTGTTTGAGGTTAAATGATAAAAAATAAAGATGACCTCGCACAAAGCGCTTGTTTAAATGAATGTTGCTTGCTTTTAAAACACATTTTCTAGAGTAATTTTGACTTTTTTCCAATGAATAAATTCTATATATATATGCAATCAGCACCTGAAGATTGCATTGTGCATGAAACTGAGTCGTGCTACTGGTGAGGGGGGGATGTGTAAGTATAATAAATTTGTTATGTTCATAGGACTACACATGTACAAGACATGGTGGGGGGGATTTTTAATTTTTTTTATATCTAGCCAAATTCATTTAGAGTCTTTTTCTTTCCATCACTTTTATAAATAGATATTAGAAGATCTGCCAGAAATGGTGAAATGTAAGAGCCAAGGCACAAATTTACTGTAGATGATTTTACAATTAAGGCACTCTAGACATTTCTGTCGTAGTGAATTATTTTCTCCTTTGATCAGAGTAGAATTTGTGGTCAGTTTTGTTATGGTGGGCAACCAATGCTTTTGATATATTTTGTAAAGTGTCCCATTTGTGTGCATATAACCTTTTTATTTAGATTCCTTGATTTTTCCCCTATGTATTTTTTTTTTGTGACAATTATTACAGGCGATGGAGTAAACTCTTCCTTCAGGTTTTAGATTATTGTTTTGTTTAGTATTGACTAAGTCTTTTATTGTTTTGGATGTAGTAGTTGTAGTAGTAACAACCTTTTATAATTGTCACAAAAAAAAACTTTCTACTTTGTCATACAATTTACCGAATACTGTTCTTGATATATAAAAATATTTATCTTGTGTGTGTGTGTAAATATATATATATATATATATATATATATATAAAAAAGTGAACATAGAAGTCAACACTTAGAGGTGACAGTCTAGATTGCATCTAGCATGTAACAGCCTGTCGCCTCTAAGTGTTGACGTCAATGTCCACTTTTATATTTACATACGCTCTATCTCTGATATTGAGCACTTTATCCCATAAATATAGCACATCTTAAGACTATATTTCTTCATATATATATATATATATATATATATATATATTCAGTAAGCTTAGTTTTTCCTGGCACAAGACTAGAAGTTTGAGCAAATGGTAAACATATCCATGCCTATAGTATTTCACTCTTTCATAATTTCGATATTGGCAGGTACACAAACTCGTTAGTCATAGTAATTATGGATGATTAGAGATTAATCCTATATTTCAACAAATCTAGGTTAGAGAAAGCAACTTCATAACCCAGGCTTTTGACTAATTGTTTTCAATTTGTCATGCACACACACACACATATATTATATATTTATTATATATATATATATATATATATATATATATATTTATTACATATATTTTTATATATATATATATATATATATATTTATATATATTTATTACATATATTTTTATATATATATATATATATATTTATATATATTTATTACATATATTTTTATATATATATATATATATATATTTATATATATTTATATATATATATTTATCATATATATATATATATATTTATTATATATATATATATATATATATATATATATATATATATATATTTGTATGCATGTAAGTCTATGCTTCTCCAAGTGTAATAAGATTACATTCCTCGACACAATGACCTCAATCATGGTTTCAGCCAAAAGGTTGCAGACCATAATTTAGAGACTGGGAGGGTGTGGATAAGGTGAGATCATAAATGTCTGCCACCCCCACCCCCTTAACCCATCTTGTGGCCTAAGAGGGTTAAATATGTGGTAAATAATTCATATTTCACTTCTGTTGGATTAGGATAAGTAATCCTTCAATTCATAATCTAAAAATTACTGTGGGGATCATGACAACATTTGGGCTTTCAAAATATGAAAAGAAAATGAAAATACATCATTTAAAAAATTCTTCTTAACGGCCAATCATTTGTCACTTTTTTTTTTTTCCTCGAATTACCATTGATATGATAGTGATGGTAAACAAGCTAACCTAACAAGGAGTTGAAATTTTTAACAAGCTAGTCTTGGAGATCATTGCAAGTCTTTGGTCTTTGATAAATATTACTGTATTGTGCTGTTAATCATATCATTTGGCTAGTAAAATAAAACTACTTGATTTTTCCAAAGATTAAATTTTTTGCAAACTTGGACCTTCACCCCCCCCCCAAAAAAAAACTGTCAAAAGAATGTCTTTTCTTTTGACACCAATATCATTTTATCTATATAAATTTCTGCCATATATGGTCTTGTGCACTTGCTATATATTTAGAGATTCTTGATAAAATCCAAAGAAGAATCTGCAATGTTATTGGTTCTGACCTGGCATCTTGGCTTCAGTCATTTTTACCACTGCCATAACATAAATTTCCTGTCCCTTTTCTATAAATACTTTCATGGTAATTGTTCTGATGAACTTTCTCCTATGGTACGTAGACTTTATGAATTTAAGCACAAGACTAGATAGGTGGCAAGGTAAATACTCTCTTGTTTTTCTAACTGTGATGGATCTCATCAACTGCTTTAAAATATTTTGTTTCTTTCATTCTATTTTCTCCTACAAGTATTTAAAAAAAATTTTCAGAACTTGTTTGCACTGATTTAAAATCTGTATTTCCCAAACTTTATTTGATATCTTTAGCAACTATGAGTTTTTAATATATAATGGCTAGCCAATCGTATGCATGTCTGCTGACCAGTCCTTGTTGCAGATGCCTGCTCAGGCACATTTATGTTTGTTCAACACCTGCACAGCCCACCTGTGGTTTATACTACATCAGTCTCTTTTTTTTTTTCCATCAGTCTCTTTTTTTTCCCCCTCTGTCTCTTTTTTCCCCCCGTCTCTTTTTTTTTTCTCTGTCTCTTTTTCCCCCCTTCTGTCTTACCTTTTGAATCACACTAAAATACCTTCAATGCATGCAAATACTTTATTACTTTGGCAACTGCAAATTGCATATTAGCATTCAACAACTTCAAACAAAGTTATTTTCTTTCCTGCATAACTATGCCAACAAAACACCAATAATTTTGTAAACAAGTTTTGTCAATATATTTTATGAATATTTATTTGGAATCCATAACTTCTTTTATTTACTTTCAACGACTGTAATGGTGACTTGCTCTATCAAACAGCTATCAATGTTGTCCATTTCATTACACCTTGTGTCATTATTTACCAACACTCACATGACATGAGTTCATAAAATATAGTTATTACACAATTAATACCAGGAGTTGAGTAAATGATTATTTTTCCCATTCAGTAACATACTTTACAACAAAGTGGTTTTCAATTTGTTTAAACGTTATTTTTAAATGGATACTCATATTTGAGTAGATGTTCTGTTTTTATTCATTTATTAAACAGTACATTTATTTACATCTACTGGCCTGAATATTTGTGAAATTTTGTTAGAAAAATATACACATTAAGATTTCTCAAATATTAATTCAAGTAGATGTAAATAAATAAATAAAGAGAGCATCTGTTCAAATATGGGTATCCATTAAAAATAACATTTAAACAAATACATATACATACATACATACATACATACATATCTCTCTCTCTCTCTCTCTCTCTCTCTCTATATATATATATATATATATATATATATATATATATACTATTAAGACTATACTATTATATTAAGACTATATATATATATATAGTCTTAAGGTGTGCTATATTTATGGGATAAAGTGCTCAATATCGGAGATAGTGTGTGTAAATATAAAAGTGAACATTGAAATGAACACTTAGAGGCAACAGGTTGTTTCATGCTAGATGCAATTATCAGGCCATTGGAGATATATATATAGTAGCAGGCTTCACCCCACTGGCTATTACTTTGCAAAGATATTACTACTTGAAACATTTGAAACAAAAATTTTAAATGCCAGTTTTATTCATAAATTGGCTTGTTACAATTAAGGAAAGTTTTACAAATAGATGCCAACTTGTTGAAAGCCAAGTAAAATTCAAATTTCAAACACTTTTCTACACTATATAAGACAATATTGTTAAACAGAACTATTTTTGATATGAAAATCAAAACAATTCTTGAATAAAAGAACACTAATAAGCACAGTTGAATAATGAAATATACTTTTTTAAAATCAATATGCAAATTAGTTAAACCTGAATAGTGATATCACCTAGAAGTAGATAATATATAATACAGATATTGAGCTTTTAGCGTGCAAATTACTATAATTTGTACATTATTTATAATCTCTCAGTTGCGTCTCTGTCTTTGAGCAGAGTGTGCTCAGGGGCTTCTCTGGCAAAGGGCAGAGGGGCAACTGAGAAAATAATACTGAGAGGTGCCCAGCCCTGGGGAACAGCTGCCCGAGGCTGCGACCTCCCATTGCACAAGAGGGAGGGATCGGTGCTTGCACCGATGCCAGCTCAACTGATGGTTGCAGGGGCTGTGGGCAATTTTTTTCCCCGCCCAGGTGCACGTGCTCGGGGCCCCACTTTAAAAAGTCCTTGTGTCACATCTCATTCTTGTGGGGGGAATGAGTAAACAACATGTAAATTACTATAAAGTAATTTGTGCGCATTATTTATCATCTTTCAGTTGCGTCTCTGTCCTTGGACAGAGTGCGCTGAAGGGCTTCTCTGTTGAAGGACAGAGGGGCAACTGAGAAAATTATACTTAGCGGTTCCCGGCCTGGGGAACTGCTGCCCAAGGTTGCGCACTCCCATTGCACAAGAGGGAGGTATCAGTGCTCGCACCGAGGTAAGTGTAACCAACACTTGCAGGGGCAGTGGGCAATTTTTGTCCCTTGCCCGGGTGTATGTGCTCAGGTCCACACTTTGAAAAGACCTTGTGTCACATCTCGTCCTCGTGGGGGAACAACTAAATACCGTATAAATTACTATAAAGTAGTTGTGGATTTTTAACCTCAGAATTCGTTGGATAATTGTGCTCCAATTTCAGATATATTCATATAGATTCCATAATATAGGTTTTACTTAATTAGCTATTATGTTTCTCTAAATCTTCAAATGTTGAATGTATAACTAATTCTAATTTCTATTTTCACATCTTTATACTATATTAATTTTATCTTATAAATTGTCCTCTGTTCTGTCACCCATTAAATAAAAATAATTGTTTGTATGAAAAATAAGGACCTACGTACTTCAAATGGTCTTTAAATTAAATGGCAGCAGAAGAATTATCATTGAACTTTTAAAAGGTAAGCTGAAACAATAATTCAATACTTAAGTGCAGCGACCAATTATTTTGAGTTCTCCTGCAGTTTATTGATGCCTATCGCATCCTAAGCTAATGTGATAATGGCGAAACCAAGAGTCCTCCAAAGGATCTAGCTTAAATGCCACCCAAAACGAAAATAAGAGTTACTTCCCTTGAAACATGAAAGCAACGATAATGGCTAGTATAATATATTAATATATATTTTTAACCTTGCATAATCTGGCAACCCTGAATCTGAGCGCAACAAAAATCGTTCCCTGCACCTAACTTTTCTAAGGCTTTTGAATGTGCTATGAAGCATTGAAATTGAACTAGTGGGAGTGGAGGAGTTGCTTGGACACACACATGCACAAACACACTGCACTTTTTACTATAAGATATATATATATATATATGTGTATATATATATATATATATTGCACCTTAATCATCTGCTAACCTTATGCATGAGATTTGGATGCAGGTGACTGATCTTGTGTTCATAATAAGGATGATATGCCATGCCTAATGGACGTTTTCACCTGTGCTTACACTGCTCTTAGGCTTGTTGTAAATCTCAAAACTGTAGTGATATATCAGCCTGCACTGGGAAAGCTTTACAGAAAGTCAAATATCATTGCGTACAATAAGCGTATAGACATGGTCGATGGCTTTGTTTATCTTGGTAGCTCTCTAACGAGAACAGGCAGACTGAAAAGTAAAGTTATGAGACAAAATTAAAAGGCTTCTAAGGCATCCAGGAAGTTGAACAAGCAATTATGGAGACAGCATGGAATTTCAAAAGTGACGAACATCAAGGTAGTGCTTATGTCTTAATGTTGTTATTGTATGCACGTGGCACAAGAGTTGTCTATCATAATCACTTGATGCGACTTAAATGCTTGCGTCAAATACTTGGAATCAACTGGAGAAAGTATAGCGGAAAAACACAACTTACACAGAGATAACAAATTAAAGACAAATTTATACAATTATTAGAAGACATATTTTTAACTACACACCAATTTTCATCTAGTTAAGTCACACACATGCCGCACTACATCCTGGGTATGATGATGATACACTACATCCACGTCCAGGGTAAGATGATAAACTACGTCCAACAGGTTATGAGGAGCGTGGAACCACCTCTTAGTTGCTGGTGTTCCCTGGTTCACCCTGGCCCGGGGTAGTAGCACCTATTAGGGTCCAAGCTATGGGCAAATAGTTAACCCCAAAACTGGGGTCAAAACAATATGAAAGTATAAAAATAGGTTTTAATACCAGAAATACTTTGTAAAAAATTATTATCAGCAATACTTTTTTGAAAAAAAAAAATTACCAACAATACGTTTTTGTGAAAAAAAAACATTACCAACAATACATTTTGGAAAATTTTTTTACCGCCAATACAGTTTTGAAGGAAAAATTTATTACCAGACATTTTTCAACAAAACAAAATATTACCAGCAATAAAAATTTTGTCAGCATTAAATAACCCATTGAGGTGTTGATATGCCATAACCAAACCAAACACATGCTGCACTTCGTCCTGGGTATGACGATAAACTACATCCACGTCCAGATTAAGATGATAAACTACATCCAACAGCAAAGCCTCTGATCAGGAGGTTTTCAGGAGTGTGGAACCACCTCTTAATTACTGGTGTTTCCCAGGTTCACCCTGACCCAGGGTGGTAGCACCTGTTAGGGTCCAAGCTATGGGCAAATAGTTGACCCCGAAACTGGGGTTAAGGGCATTATGAATGTGTAAAAATGGGTTTTAGTGCCAGAAATGCTTTGTAAAGAATTGTTACCAGAAATGGATTTTTGAAGTAAAGGAAATATTACTAGCAATATCTTTTTGAAAAAAAAAAAAAAAAAAATTACCAATGGTACGTTTTTGAAAAAGAAATGTTGCTAGCAATACATGTTTTAAAATAATATTACCAGCTATACATTTTTGAGGAAAAGAATGTTACCAGAAATAGATTTTTGACAAAACAAAATATTACCAAGAAAAAAAGTTTGTCGGCATTAAGTAATCCATTGAGGTGTTGATATGCTGTGAAACAAACCAAACACATGCCGCACTCTACTCAAAACAAATTTTAAAACAAACACAAATATACCTGAGTGCTGGCCTTTTATCAATGTGACTCTTGCTTTCCACAGAGGTCTACAACTACGCTTGCATGTTTCCCTTATGAATAAGACACCAGAAGTGTTGAAACAAAATGGCTATTTTTGTAGTGATTTTATAACATATTTATGTTATAATATTTAAATAAATAATTATATATATATATATATATATATTACATACAATAGGAATTTAAAATTACCTCATAGTTATGATAATTTCACCATAACAAGTTAAGATTTACTTGTAAGGATTTTCAAACCAATCCCGGTAATAAGATGAAACCAGGCTTTAAGCAAATTTTAACAAGGTAGAGTAAAAGAACAGAAGAAAAATGGAAAAAATGATTTTTATCCCTGTGAACATAAGGCTCTATCCCTGCTGGTATGATGTGAGTGACCCCACAGATATACATCGTCTATTTCAAATATGAGTATCCACTATAATAATGCTTGAAGTAATAAAAATGTCTGATTAAAAATAAATCCATTGGTACTTTAGAAATATATTTGTCTTAGACATCTGGGGTAACCACCACCACCATTTTACATAGAAAATATGCAACAAGCATTCATTGGTTAATCACCTTCAATCTAGCTTGCTGATTGGTCAGTTTCGAGCAATCAAATCACCCCCACGTGACAAATCTATTTTGGTGCCAACTCAGTCGGAGCCTGTCACGTGGTACAACAAAATTATAAAAACAAAACACAAGTGTTTCTCTCTCTCTTCAACTTCTCCTCTCGACTCGCTCGTTCTCTTCGTCACTCATGCGTTTCAACTCCACTGCAAAATGTGACCCTTAAAGAACTCCCGTCTTGACTAATGTAGTCAGACATAAAAGAACTTTACAACATTTCATGCAAGTATAATTCTGAACTTTTGCCAACTTGTACAATATACAAATCCAAACATGCAACAACCCATTCTTCTACAGTTTAATAATCAATTTATTCTTTATGAGCTTAGATACAAATATTACCTAGTCTAAGAGACACAACTCTGTCTAACCCTTCATGTACATCAAATACTTAATAAATTCAATTGTTATGTTTTCAACCCTACGTTCTGTTTTGTATTTTATACCATGTGCTATTTTATGTCAAATATAAATTGCATTGTGACAACCACATTGGATAGCGACCTCCAGCATAATGGCATGATCTATTCCACACCTTTCCTTGACAAAATTAAATAATTGTGGCAAACACCCCCTTCACATGTTCGTGCTACAAATTTGGTGACGCCAACGTTTTCCGCTACACATCCACTAGGGGACTTTGAATATATTTCCTGTAAACAAAGAGGCACAAAATGCGGCTAAAAGTTGCCAACCGAAAGTACTATGGCAGACTCGGAGAATGAGCCTACCAAAAAGAAAATGTAACAGAAAAACAACAAGAAACCAATATATATTTACAAAGGTATATGTATTAAACAACAAAACGGGTTTACAAAAGACACAAACATTAACGTGTTTGCATGCATGAATGCAAAGAGTTTGTGTTTCAAAGTATGTTCGTACATAGATGTGTGTGTGTGTGTGTGTGTGTGTGTGTGTGTGTGTGTGTGTGTGTGTGTATTGTTCATGGTGTCTTTCCAAGGAAAAGCATAGTGCCCCACCCTCACAAAGAGGGAAAACACAATCTTCTGCAAGAGCATTACATGGTTGCAGTGTCTGCTGAAAAGTGGGAAAAAGATCGAGAACAAAGTATTCTCGAGTATTTATACTTTAAAGATAGCAACCCCCCACCCCCACCCCAGGAACAATTTGGACAATTAAGAAATTAAGGACGAGTTAACTCCGATACCAAACTTGTAGCAGACCGTGGATTTTTATATGCGTTGTGATATGAACATATGTGGAACTCCTGCAATAAAGTCCACTGCAGTACTATGTTTTGTTTTTTTTTTGTTTTTTTTTTAAGCTTATCACCCCAAGCAAGGCTGGAGGCCACTAGCATGCAAGGGGTTACAGAAGGTTTGGAGGAAGAGCAGATAGGAGTGGTAAAGGAGAGGATGTGGAGAAAGATAGTGGGTCGATCAAGGCAAGGGGGTTACAGAAGATTTGGAGCGAGAGCAGATAGGAATGAAAGGATGTGGAGAAGGGAAGTGGATAGATCAAGGCAACTGGAGATGTCGATTGACGTTACACTTAAATAGTTGGAGATTGTATTGGTCAGGGAAACGGGAATAAGGAAGGGAGTTCCACAGGCGAGATGTGCGAGACATGAAGCTATTGGAGTAGAAGAGACGTCTACATCTAACAGTTTCAACGGTGAAGGGGTGGGAACGGGATGCCAGCCTCGTAGGACGTTTAAATTCATGAGGCCTAGGAACCAGCGAAAGCAGCTCCTCGGAGCAATTACCATGAAAGTATTTGTAGTGGTTATCACTATTGCTTTAATTGGTTCTTGTCAAATTGCATTTTCTACGTCAGAATCGAGTACGTGTATGACTTAATGCTAATCGTAATGTAAGCAAGTGTAATAAAATCTGTTTGTTTTGTCGCTGAAGTGAAAGCCTTTTGAGCAGTCACTGCTAAGCTGATGTTTTTGTCACGCTTTTTAAGTAACTCTGTCAATAGTGTTAAACAAAGCAGAACCATTTGGAATAAAACATCTGTAATAATTTATAAATCCTTTCAACTGAAAAGTGGTGGATTCATGCAGAGAAATTAGTGATGGTTTACTTTTAAAAAGCAAAATTTGATCAACATTTTTTTTGTGGTTAATAATAAGAAAAAGAAAAAAATGGCAGAGGGGTTAGGAAATTGATTTCTACAATTGAAAGCATTTTTTCTAAACTTTTACTTTTTTGTTTATTTCTACCCCCCCCTATTTGTTTGCCTCACTGTCTCCTATCAGGGTGTGGTTGATGGCTCTTTAAGTTCTTCTTTATCTGTGAGTTGCCATGGCTTCCTGAGATTGGGGGGGGGGGAGCAGTGAAGCAGTTTTCTCTTACTGCCTTTGTTTTTTGAATTCAGATTCCTTCTCTTTGACTGACTGCCCCCACCCGAAGGCTACAGAACCCAGTATACCCAGCTATTTAAGGAAAGAGAAAGAGATGGTTTTATTCCCTTTCCCAAGGGTGTTAGTGTGAATTTGAGCTTGTTAATTCCCCTTAATGCCCTAAGGGCTGTTACGCTGCCTATGCATCCTGATTTCCACCTCAATTTCATAAACAGTTTGTGTGACATGCCAGCATTTCTTTATATATGATTCTTTATTTATGCATTTATTTTCTTTGGATTGTATTTTTGGTGTGCATGCAACGCAATAAGTAGAGTCACGTGGGGGCCCGAAATGATGTTACCAATCTGAAGTGTTGGGTGATTTTTATGTCTGGAAGAAAGCCTTTAAAGTCTAGTGTTCAAAATGGCAACCCTTTTGACCCAAGGAGAAGAAAATAATAAATGAAAACTTTTGAGGTCAAGCAACAACAAACTAGGTATTAATCTATCTATGCTGATGACACAACTATTTTCTTCTGTCTTAATAGTAACTCTGATTGGTTCGATTATATCAAAATAGTAGCTGATCTCAAATGACCTACAATCTGTTGTTAACTGGAGCAGTGAATGGCTTGTTAATTTTAATGCCTCCAAAATGAAACTGCTCTCTTTTAATCGTCTGAGAGAATCCTTTTTGCCTTCTATCAGTATGGCTGATGCTAACCACCAGGAGCGTGACTCATTGTGACTTCTTGAACTAACATTTACAGCTGAAATGAAGTGGAAAGATTATATTGAATCAATTGCTATGTCTGCTGCTAAGAAAGTTGATTCAGTGTGTTGTACTAGACAATTTTTCTCGCCAGAATCTATCTTAGATATTTATAAGTCTATGATTCATACTTTGAATATTGCTTCCGCATCTGATTTGGTACTTTTATGTAGTTAGAGATTCTTGATAGAATCTGCAATGTTATTGGTCCTGCCCTGACATCTTGGCTTCAGTCCATTTGCCATCGTCGTAACATAACTTCCTGTTGCTTTTCTATAAAATCTTTAATGGTAATTACTCTGACAAACTTTACTCTATGGTACCTAGACTCTATGAAGCACAATACGAGATTGGCAGAAAGGTCTCATCAAATGGCTAGGCTTAAAACAAAAATACTAAAGAACTCCGGATCATTTACCTAACGTGTTCTTTCCTATTTTTCTGCATACCTGCACACACATACATACATACATACATACACATATATACATATATATATATATATATATATATATATGTATGTATATATATATTGAAACAGGTTTGGTTAAATAATTTAATTTGTATCAAGCCCTGTTTCATCCTCTAAGTTTCTTCTATCGCACTTCTCACCTGTGTAATTTTTTCCGATTTCCTGCTTTTCCAGTCAACTTTGATCTTCAAAAATGTAAATAATGCAATGTCAATCTTTATCGTTCATCTTAATTCCTCTTCTTTTATTGTTCTCTCTCCTTAATGTTGTGTTTTGGGTTTTTTCCTCATATTCTCATAGCCTTTTGCCTTACTTGGGTGAAATGATTTAAAAAGACAAAAAGCATATTAAATTATGGTTGGGATTGAACAAGTTGGTTCTGGTCCATCTATGGGAGGGGAGGGGCTGTTTCTCTGATAGTTCTAATGCCTGCCCCTTTGACAGTCACATCTGTTGCCATGGTAAGATGACCCAGAGGTTGGTAGGAGGAAGAGTCAAAGGGAGTACCTGATATGTTGGGTAGAACAAAACCCCAACTCACCCAGACCAAGCAAGCAAAGCCTGGAATGAAATGCCGAAATATATTGGAAAAAACATTTGACTTCTCACTGGAGGTCCACGGTAATGTTTTAGTTGTTCATAGAGCAATTTCACTTCCGAACGGTTGTTACAACTGAGAATTGGAATTTCTACAGTAATCCATATCACATTAAAATAGTAAAAATAGAAAAACAATTCTAAAACCATCAGAAATCAAGATTGAGTTTCAAAGTCAGCATGACTGAAATAATACCATTGAATTAACAAGTTTCTTCACATTAATTCTAAAGGAAGAGTTTCATATATATATATATATATATATGAAGAAATATAGTCTTAAAGTGTGCTATATTTATGGGATAAAGTGCTCACTATAAGAGATAGAGCGTGTGTAAATATAAAAGTGAACATTGAAGTCAACACTCAGAGGTGACTGACTAACCCTACACCTAGCATGAAACACCCTGTTGCTTCCAAGTGTTGACTTCAATGTTCACTATATCTATCTATCTATCTATATCTATATATATATATTAAGATTATAATTTAGTGTATAAATTAAATATATTAATAATAAAATTAATTTAACATAAATTATATAAGTATTTTATATATATATATATATATATATATATATATATATATATATATATATATATATATATATATATATATAGGAAGCATATTTACTATTTCTATAATACAATTCTTATTTTCATCTTACCAAATGGTTTACCAAAAAAAAAAATGAAGATTAAAAATGGTCCATGAATAAATAAAAAAAAAAAAAAACGGTTGAGAACCAGTAAATTTACACTATTTACATTCGGACTATTGTCCTCGTCTTTGTTGTTATTAATACATTTCAGCTGTTGGACCCTCTGGCCTTTCAGGTGTATATCGATCTGGGTAAACTACAGCGAACTCTGAACTGAGCTCTTTATTCAATCCGTGGAGGTAGACTGTTCTTCTTTCATTGACCATGTCTACAGATGTCTTGTTATTTTTAGTACTGTTCAGTTATTTCTCTCTCTATTTCAACTGTGTCCACGTACACACTGCCTGGCCCAGGGATTGAACTTGCAATTACTTTTACCAAATTCATGAAGCTATGCTTTAATCCACTCATAGGATTTTTTGACTACACTCATTGAAGCTTTTCTCTTCTTTTAAAGCTGCTGCTGCTGTTGAAGACTTGTCACTTATATTTCTTAGAAGTAAAGATCAAACATCTGTCAGAGAAATGATGGAAGATGCTTTTGTTTGTTCTGGTTAATTTGATTTAAAAATAAATAATTGTTTTCTTAAGAATGCTTTTAAAGTGTCTCTTGTGTTTTTACTTTCAGCTTTGAGAGATTTTGTCAATAAAAATGTACTGAGTCACATTTGTTTGATATTACACATTGACTAAGAAACTGAATGGGTTGGGTGGGGGACCCCATGACGTTTATTGTACATAAAAGTTGGCAGTTAACAAATCGATACAAAATCAACAAAGATATGGATTATAGGAATGAGGATGGTCTTCAAAGCAACCCATTGTCAATGCTGAGGTGTTTTAGGTAAATATAATTAGTTCCCTTTTTAAATCTATTGTTTTAATTTACTAAGCTTTAGTTTGGTAAGAGGTTGCAACTATAAGAGCCTCTAGTGATTACCAAACTCTCTACTGTCATAATGATTTATTAGACCAGCTTACTAGCACTGTGAAGTGACCTTTTGTATTTACTGTTTCATGCAATTACAACTGATCCGTAATAATATTTTAAATTTTGAAATAATAATTATTTTTAGCAGATGAATTTTTTGAAACTGTTTCAAAATCTTTCTTTCAATCGTTCTGCCTCACCTGCTATCTTCTTCCGCCACACCTATGAGGTGTGCCGTATCGTTTTGTAACCACTGGTTTAACTTTTGGAAGACATTATTTATATGCAGGCTGCTGGGTTCATCTTTGTTGTTATTATTGTAATGTTTCGGCTGTCATGCTTGCTAGTCCTCATCAGGAATATTTTGGTCTGGGTAACCCACAGGAAATTCTGAACAGAACCCACCTTTCACTATTTTAATGTACCTTCAGATTTTGGTCTCGCATTTTTTATTGTCTGTCTAAACATTTCTTAGATATTTCAATTGTTGCAGTTGCTTGATTTTAACATCTCCAATTCACAGTTCACATCTTGGGCTTCTCTTGTTGAAAGCCAATACAATCCGTCTTTCGTATAATTGATGGTTAGCCCTTTCTTCCTGCTTTCTTTTACTACTGCGTCTAGGAAATCCTGAGGTGTCTGTCATTAACACTGTCATCTTCATATCTTATGTTGAGAAAATTGTGACCATTGATAATAAATCCTGGTAGGATTTCTAGTTCTCTTAGAATTGCCTTGTTGGATCGGTTAAATAAATCTGAGCAGATGCATCCGTATGCAGGTGATTTACTCCCATCTCTGGATTATTCTATCTTTTCAAATAAATTAAGTTTTCTTAATGCTTTTTGCATAATCTATAGCAAATAGGCATAAATCATTCTGGCCTTGTATTTCTCTCTGATATCATTCCAACCAGAAATATTGCATTTCTTGTTCCAGTGTCTTTAACGAAATTGTTCTTATTTCCAGTCTAGGTGTTCTACTATTAGAAAATCTTGAGATATATTTTTGTCATTATCTCATTAATTATTTGGAGGAACATCTTCATTTTTATTTTTCTGGTAACAACATTTCAGCCAATACACTCTCCTCTCCTGGGTATGACGATAAACTACGTCCAGCAGCAAGGCCTCTGCTCAAGAGGTTTTGAGGAGCGTGGAACCACATCTTAATTGCTGGTGTTCCCAGGTCCACTCTGACCCAGGGTGGTAGCACCTGTTAGGGTCCCAGCTATGGGCAAATAGTTAACCCTGGTAAAAACACTATGAAAGTGTAAAAATAGGTTTTAATACCAGAAATACTTTGTAAAAAAAAAAAAAAAAAAAATTATTACTAGCAATAAATGTTTTCCAGCATTAAATAACCCATTGAGGTGTTGATATGCTGTAAAACAAAACAAACCAAATACACACTCCAGCTTGCTTTATGTAGGTTGAGGTTTGTAGTGCATGGAGAATATCGGTATTTATTATTTTATTGTTCTGTTTGACTCCCTCCCAATATTTAACTGACCGTTATTTGGGTAAAAACAGTTCTTTTCAAAGACTATGTAACGCCTTTCGAAGTAGCAAATAAATAATGACAAATCCCAATGTGTATTAAGTCTCATGATTAAGTTTTTTGCTGACTGTCATTTCTTTTGAATATTTCTAAATTATTTTGGATCATGAAATTAGAAAAAAAGACAAAAAAATCTTTCATAAAAGAATTTACAAATGCAGATGATTGTCCTCATCTTTATCATGTTTTGGCCATTGTACCCTCCAGCCATCATCAAGTGCATATCGACCAGGCTAACCTACAGGAAATTCTGAAAAGAACTCTTTATTTAATCTATGGGGTTAGACTGATCTCATTCCACTTTCCATGGCTAGAGATTGAAGTCACATGACCAGATTCACAAACCAACACTTTAATTCACTAGTCTATTGTACAGCGGGACCAATTCTGTGCGGAGAACTTGGAGTCTGAACTCTCTATAGGTCATCTGTCAGCTGAAGCTGCCCAAAATGTTGTGATAACAACAATAAAGTGAGGACAATAGTCCATATATAAATATAAATAATAATGACCCCTCATTGCAGAAATTCAGGCAGATATAAACGTATCTTGTTATTTCTTTGATATAATGCCTGAGAAAGTAAAACTTTCCACAAAAGACTTATTTTCAACTAACTTAAAAGCTGCCTTCTTGGACAGCATTTAAGCTAGCTCCTGTGGGGGGCTCTTGCTTGCGCCTTCATCCCAATAGGTAGGGAGGAGTAGATGTGATAGGCAACAATAAACCGCAGAAGAAACCAAAACTGATCACTCCATTTATGTATTGCATTAATATCTAAGCTTAACTTTTAAAAGTTCAGCAATAATTCTTCTGCCGCCACTTAATTTAAAGACAATTTGATGTATGTAGGTCCTTACTTTCTGTACAAACAATTATTTTTATTTCATTGGTGTTTTTAAGTGGATTATGCAAATTAACTTCAGTTATTCTCAAATTTATTTCCAAGTTATAAAAATTATTGTACAAAAAATTCATCACAAAATCAAGTCCAAAAATTGCCAAAAACAATTGCAATAATGAAAACTTGGGAATCCAAAATTTCAGTATTGCAGGTCCAGGTCCAGCCCAGAATGTTTTTAATTTGCTCACAGTCGGCCTGATTCCAAAATGGTATAATATATTAGGTTATGGCCTCTGGGAGTAAAGTTGAAAAGGTGTGACATAGTGACACACATTTATTATATAGAAAGATGAGCAATTGAAAGTTGTCCCTTTAATTGAAAAAGTGACACCATGATATTCATGTTTTTTAATATAGAAGATGAGCTATTGAAAGATAGAGTTGTGTCCCTTTAATTGAAAAAGTGACACCATGATATTCATGTTTTTTAATATAGAAGATGAGCTATTGAAAGATAGAGTTGTGTCCCTTTAATTGAAAAAGTGTGACACACTGATAATCGCATTTATTATAAAGATGTAATTTGGATATGATAGAAAAGATAGCAGATCTGATAAATGCAGTATGGAAAGTTTACCAAATTTTGATTTGAATGATTAAAAATGGAATTGTTTTGTTTGGATAAAACTTCTCTTGTTTAAAAATAGCGTGTATTACTTTTTCTATACCTGTTTATGTATATATATATATATATATATATACACACACACACATACATACATATACACATATATCCACACACATCCACTCTTACATATATAAACACTTACATACATACATACATACAAATACATGTATGTATGTATGTATGTAAATGTGTGTATATATGTAAGAGTAGATGTGTGTGGATATATGTGTATATGTATATATGTATGTGTGTGTGTGTATATATATATATATATAAAAGGTAGGATGTGTGTTTGTGTGTAACGAATGCACGGCCGCAACTTTCAATGGATTTGCACCAAAATTTACATGCACATGCTCCAAGTTAGCGGGAAGACCAAAACCGACTTTGCATTTCCCAACTCCCATCGATAGTGGAAATAATCAATTTTTTCATGCTTCTACGGCAGTTTTCATGTAGTTTGCGACCATTTTCTACTGGTCAGAGTGAGAGCCTATAGCTGGCTGCCATGAATAGGCAGGAAGATTCTATTGGCCAGCATGAGAGCCAACAGCTGACTGACACGAATGTTAACTAGCATGCTAGCATGCAAAAAAAAATCGATAGCTGCATTTGTCACAAGTGGGAAAAATTTAAATCTGCATGGCACTTTACTCCAATTGGCTCATTCGCTTGCTTAACCTCAACGTTGATTCTGATTCCGCAGAACTGGGTTGGGTGCGAAAAAGTATTTGTTGTTAACATTCTTTTTTCATTCGTTTTTTCCAGTTACGAGTCCTTTTTTAAAGCTGATCGTTTTGTGATCATTTTGTTTAGTTCTTTTTTCGTAACAGATTTAATGTTTAGTATAGAGCTTAGAAAAAATTCGCAGTGTGAGATAGGCAAGAAGTAAGGCATGTAGCAACATCAGCACGGCAAAGGGCACTCCTTTAAAGGCAAGGAAGGGCAAAAATATTTTAAGTCAAGTGATAGCGATTGCTGTATGAGTCGTACGATTTTTTTGAATCCAGCACGGGCAACACCAGGGCATGCTGCTAGTATATATATATATATATATATATATATATATATATATAAACAGAAAATAAATTGTGATTAAGATATCAGCAACAATATAATTGTTTAGGAATGTCCTCTGTAGTCAAACTCTGCCTGTTCTTTTCCAAATATTCTTTTGTAATAAATTTGTTGATGTTAGATTTCTGAAAGATGGCACCATGACAATCTTTCAAAATAACTGTATACTGTACATTTTGGTGAATGTGACACACATATAAATAGATACACAATTTGTCATCATATATATTATAACGCCTCAAGCTATTTCACTATATCTGGAAAGAAATGATCACACAGTGTCTGCAGAACTGATCTATTTTGTCTTGCTTATCTTCAACAAGGGCATCATATATTTGAAAGTGATTGCTAATGTATTTTCAGTCAGTTAGCACTAATACTAGAAACTATAATTCATTTGAAAATCAAAATAGTTTGGCAAAATTTGCAATTTATTCATAAGTGGACAAACAATTTTCTCCCTTTTCAGTCATTTGGCAATGTTTATCAGTTCAAGTTGTGTTCGTATCAGTGTTCAAAAAATAGCCAATCTCTATTTAGGCTGTGTTACAGTGACCCTCATCACTTTTGGGTTCAATACTGGATTTCTCTACTTATTTTGAAGTTTTATATTTTATTTGTTTGGTTTTTAATTATTTTTTTTTTTTCACTTTTGGATTTTTCTCTTTCTTTTCTCTTCAGTTTTCTTTTATAAGAATATACCTAGAGTCTACCGAAGATCTTACTGTACTTATCTGACAAAGGTGATTAAAAACATTGGATAGTTTTATTTTATTTGAGTCACTGATTTAGAGTTTTCCAATGTCATATCTGATGATGAACAAACAACTCTCAACACAGAAATTTATGTACAGTTTGAATAAATAAAACTTTGGGTCGTAAGTGAAAGCAACAGCTGCAAATGTCTTATTGGTGTCAATAGCCATATGAGAAGCCAGTCTAAAACGCACATTCCATTCTAATGCATATCACCTCCGTCAAGGTGTGACCAAATTTTACTGTTGCAACACTGAGGCTTTTCACCTTTTGCATTTCCAGAGTTGAAAAGAACAAAGGCTTTTTAATTATACATTAATCTATTTAGACAAGGTGTCCAAGGTTTTTATCTGTTGTATTCTTCAGCCTTCTTCAGGTGTCTATTCAGTAACTGTTGGGAATTTTAAACTGTTGAGATTGTGAGTGAATCATTTATGGAATAATGCCAGTATTAGGTGCATGCAAAAATTCCTGGTGCTTTCTACAAGATCCCACTAAGATTAGATATTAAGATGAAGGAGATAGGGGGGGGCGGTAAACAACAAAACCAAACCACATTCCTTTCAGTAGACTTCTCAAGGACTGGTTTCTCAGCCAGGTGAGTAGACTTATCGCCAAAGTTAAGCAATCTGGTCAGTATCTAGATGGGTGACAGCTTGGGAATAGCAGAGGCTGTAAGCCTGCACGTGCAGGTGGTGTAATGGATAATGGCTCAGAATTATTAATCAAAGAGCAGAGTTCCAATTCCAGTTGGGTTCGTTATATTAATCATCATCCCCTTGACTTTTGTAATCGTCGCGGGGGATCTGAATGCAGAAGCCACACTAACACTTTAATGCAACTAACAATGGCAGCCATCAGCAATTCTGGTACAGTCATAGCTTTCCATTGTTTGACATTGTCCAACCAGTTTTTGCGTTGGCATCCTCTTTTGCATCCACCTTCAACGGTGCCTTGCATGATGGTCTTGCACAGGCTGTCGTGTCTTGTAATGTGTGCAAGCTATGCCATTTTTCTCAGTTGTATTCACTTACATGCAAATACCCTTTGGAAAGGTTTGAATCCACCTCTTCTCCCTCAAGCTATGGGTTAATTATTTCATTACTCTTTCAGTCCTGTAATTATGAGTTTAGATAGTGTAATTTCTTTCTGTATTCTGGTGATTTTGATGAATAAAACTTTTCTTGATTAATTTACTGGTGTGCTTTACCTACAATTTGCAACATGTTTATGCAACAAATTACAGTTTTCATTTCAATGAAAAATTATTATTACATTATTTCCATTCTTTAGACTGTTGTCCTCATCTTTATTGTCATATTCACAATGTTTTGGCTGTTGTATGCTCCGGCCTTCTTCAGGTAATTGTAATTTCAAACTGAACCCTTTATTTCATTCACCTGGTAGATTGTTCTAGTTCCACGTGCTATGGCTCAGTGGATAAACGCATTGGTTGGAACTCTAACCCTATCTATGCCAGTGGATGAAATAAAGAGTTCAATTCGAAATTTTAGTCATCTGAAGAAGGCTGGAGTGTAGAACAGTCGAAATGTTGTGAATATGGAAACAAAGATGAGCACAATAGTCTGAACAATGTAAATAATTAAAATGCTTAATCTCAGAAAAATAAACAAATAATTATATCTCAAGTTCAAATTTTGATTTAAACGTATAACATTGATTAGCTGTAATGTATTTTTGGGGTGTGGGGGAGTGTTTTTTGTTTTTAGTTTTGATTTAAGGTTTTTTGTCTTTTTAGTTTTTTTTTGTCTTTTTAGGATTTTTTTGTGTATCCTTTTAGGGTTTTTTTGTGTGTCCTTTTTAGTGTTTTTTTGTGTGTGTCTTTTTAGGGTTTTTTGTGTGTGTGTCTTTTTAGTTTTGTGTGTGTGTCTTTATTTTTTTTGTGTGTGTGTGTCTTTAGGTTTTTTTGTGTGTGTATCTTTAGGCTTTTATTTTTTGTGTGTGCGTCTTTAGATTTTTATTTTTTTGCGTGTGCGTCTTTAGATTTTTTTTTGTGTGTGTGTGTCGGGGTTTACAACAGTATAATATTCTGCATAATTGTAGCACTAAAAGCTTTTTTTTCCATTGGGGGGGAGTGTAAATTTAAAGTGACTAATGCAGGGTTAAGACAACAGACGGTAAGTAGTTTCTATTCGCTGGTTTATATTAACAATCACAGTTTGGAAGAAGGTCATCATTTGTAGAGGTCACTGTCTCTCAGTTCTGATGTTGCCTGTTCATATTGCCAGCCACACATTGCAGCATGGAGAGCTGGTGGGGGAGGGGAGAGCTGAAATATTAGACTGCCATGGCAAAAATTATCCCTAGTTGTCAGTGGTACTACCTACCGAGACCGAGCAAGTGAAGCCCTGAATAAAACACTTATTTTATATTATTGTGAGCAAGATTTGACTTCCCATTTACTATTATTTTTGGCTGACTTGTGAATGTGCAATGGGTTTTTCCCAGTTTTGCGAGAACCAAGAGACAATGCTTTTTTTTTGTTTACATTGTATTATACTTATTTACAAGATAAACAAAAATTTTAAAATGTTAGCTTAAAATATTTATTATTTTTTGATAGATATTATTACTGAGAAAGTTCAATTAATGTTACTGCAAGAAAAAAAATGGTAGAGATTACCTACCATTGCCTGCACATTCGGGTAGTGTAGGGGGAAACATTGATAAACAAGATCAGGCATTCTGGGGGTAGCACTGTTTTGTATATTTGACTTCATTCTTGCAGGGAGAAAGAGGGTGGTGAGTTCATGATTTTTTTTTTAGTGAACATTCAACCTTAACGTTAATTCAGCACAGTTTAGTGACCCCCTGTCAAAGGCAACAGTTTCTCTGCCTTGAGTTGGAAGTACATTGTTTTCTCTTTTGACCTTTCTGTTTTAACATCATATCAACTCTGTTGGTTATTTAATATATAATCATAAAATGTGACCCGTGACCAAATTTTCCACCGACCAGCCAAAGGTGACCCTGATGTTGAGTTTTGATTCTTGATCTTGTCGGTGTGCATTGAAAGCTGGGTAAGGGCCCGCTGCATGCTCACAAAGTAAAAATTTCAAAGATAAATGCCATCTTGGGAAATGAGAATGTGAATCCTATTTCCCATATCATATCTAGACGTTTTATTTGGGGGTTTGCCTGGGTGGGTAGTTAGATGACACTGGACAACTTCAGCATGGATCTTTTAGATCAGCTCTTCCCTTGCCCATCTACACATCCCGACATATGGCTGGCAATATGAATGGATGGCATAAGAATCATTTCCCACTGTGCATAGACCAGACCAGACCCGACCCCCAATCCTGAGTATGACTGTAACTATTGACCCTCACCTGGATATACTCTATTTCCGGTTTTGTTGACACTTGATCTCTAAAAAGCCTTCAAATCATTGGTGTAAAGAGGCAAGGTCACTACAATTAGAATGTTTTATGGTATATGGCTTTTGACACACAGCTTTCTGTACTTATGTCTTTTATATACCCATGTCTGTTCAGAATGTGGGTGATCATGGCTCTCCAAAACTTTGATATGCTCTTCATGTTTTCCCAATTGGTCTGTCTGCTTTGATGGGCTTAATGTAATCTCTCTTGTCATTGGCTTTCAACCATGCAGAGAAATGTGTTCAGTATGGATGAGTAGTTTCCCTATTGAACAAATTTCAATACTAAAAAGGCTTTATGAATTTTTTATTACTTTTTCTTTTCAATTCATTTTTGTTGGTCGTGTTGTGATATTCGTTGATATTTTTTTTATTTTTACAACGCCTGAGAAGGCAGCAGATTTTCTATAAAGAATGGGTTTCCAATGAAATTTGAACTTGCATCCCATGTCTGATCACCATGCTTTACAGAGGGTTATGAAAGCCAACCAGCAGATATTAATCAAATTTATTCATCTCCCTATGTTCTTCATTGTGGAATAATTGGCCATAGCTAAGTGGAATTGACAAAATTCTCAACCAATAAGAAAAGGAAGAAGAAAAAAGAACAGGGCAAAATAATACTAAGCAAACAATATTCAAAACTCAGCAACAGTAATAAAGCAAGAAGTAATAATTGCATTCACATGCAAAAGGGATACAGTCAAGTGGTTATATTGAATCTAGCCATTCCAATCTGCGCTCTGCTCCATGTTGTGTTGTTTGATCATGGAGCCAGAAATTGTAGCGCTGGTTCAATCACAGTGAAGCTATGTCCCAAAGAAAAAATGTTCTTTGCAAAGAAAATAAAGAAAAGACAGGAATTTCTTTAGGTTCTATTTTCTATGGCGTTTATATCGTTCTTTGTACAGAAATATTAACCTTTCCCACTCCGAATTCTATTGTGACACTTTGCTCAAATTCGCTAAGTCAAGGCTTAAGTTGGGAGTTCTCTTTGGCAGCAAGACACGTGGGATTCGGCAGCTCCTCCTGCTATCTGGTCTCATGTGTGTTTCTGGCCAACAATTCTGGAACTGGATTTTGGTTGCTTCAGCGTTCTGCTTATATTGGCTATTACCCAAGACTGGCATGGGGGTCGAAGTGGTTAGAGAACCTGGTGTTTCCTCTATCTTCCAACAATAGTTCTTTGTTGTCTGGATTTGGAAAATTAATTTCCTCCCCAAATTTGGGAGATCCTTTTTCCTACAGGCAAAAATTGCTGGTACTAACCTGCCCCAGTAATTCCTACTTTCTCTTACTTGTATTATCTCACACTATCACTTCCCAATGGGTGTAGGCAATTCCTCTGTCCTTCTTGGGATCCCACCTATGCCTGTCACCTCTGTTGTCATTTTGACAAATCTGATTTGCACACTGCGTGGCTTAGCCTCTGGTCATTAATTAGAATTATCATTTTAATTTCTCATCAGCAAATTTTTTTCAGCCTGGTCTTGTTTATAAAATCAGAAACTTACCAGCTATTTCCTCTGGTCAGCTATATCCATATCTTGTTAGGGTTATCACACCTGGGCTGGGTCTTTATATAAAGAAATTCTATTTCTTGACTTATTTACAAATTTCACTTCTTGATAGGTGCAATAAATGAGTTTTTCAATACTGCCTTGTATTTAAAAATGACCAAATATTATCTTTTCAATTAGATGTTTTTGTAATTTACATCTTAAGGCAGCACCATCAATTGTCAGCCCAGCTTTTTCCAGATGTCCACCGTGGTAATATCTTTCCCCAAAATAGCAAAGTTACTCTTCTTAAGCCGTCTCTGCTTAAAAAAAATAGACTTTCAAAATTGAAAGCAATTTCACTCTTTCTCTCGGTCTATCATTCCATTCTTTAACCCTTTTCGTCTTGTTCCAAGTTATATTTTAATTTTAACCCTTTTCTTTCCATTTGTTAGTATTACAGTATTGTTAAATATGGAATATTTGTAAATAGAATGAGCCAGTATAAAGAATATTTGGATTAACACTGATTTGATAGATTTTTTTTTTTAGTTTTAAAGACAGAAAATATTTTTAGAGTGTAAGAAATTTTTTTGATAATAGATTTAGTGATACAAGTTTTACTAATTAAGTAAAGGGGTGAATTCATACCTTTCCCAAAGATATTTGTGCATAAGTGAATATAATGAACCCAACTGGAATTAGAACTCTGCTCTCAGATTTCAAATTCCAAACCTGATATTCCCAAGTGGTCACCCATCTAGGTACTGACCAAGCTTGATATTGGTTAATTTCAGTGATTGTACTGGAACTAATGTTTCAGTAAACCCCAAAATCAAGACTGAAATATATTATATATATTTCCCTTGCATAAAGAGTAGAATCTATTCCAAACAGAAGATAGATTCAAAAATTTAACAGTAAAAGAATAAACAACTATTTATCTTGCATTTTTATCTTTTTATTTAATAATCAAAATGTTACAATCACCAACAAATGTCAGCTTTTATGTCACGGATTTGGTTATTCTTTAAATATAAAAATTGTTCAAATCAATAAAAACACAATTTTTTAAAAAATTTTTTCTTCTTCTTCTAAGCACCCAGGTTTAACATTTTATTTTGAATGTTTATATTTTGTTAACCTAGGCTTTTTATTTTCTTTCTTTTGCTTTCTTCATTCAGCAATTATTTCGAAGCCAGCTTTAAAAAAAAAAAAAGAGGTTAATACAAAATTCAGCACCGGAAATTAAAAAAAAAAAAACAAACAAAAAAACAAAAACCCTTCACAGCTGCAGACAAAAATGATGATCCCCTGAAATTATTTTTTTATTTTAGGAAGGTTATTTTGGGGGGGGGGGGGGAAGGGGGAGCACACACAATATGACGGAAACGTAAATATAAATCTGGCTTAAAATTGAGTCTTTGAGAATGAAGCCACCTTCTATCAGAGCTATATGTAACATGGTACACTTTGATTTCCCCAATAATAACCCCTGACAATTACGTCTTTGCTTCAGTATACAACATGTTTTTTCTTTTCTTTCTAAAACACTCAAAATCAGTGAGGCAATAAAAGCTATTTTACAGAGCTTATCAATTACTTTATTCATCAGGCTGAACAAATGAGCTTCACTACTTGGTTTCAATAAAAATCAGAACTTTCTTTAAATTAAAACCAACCACATACAAGGAATGTGGTTACTTTCCCTTCTGTTGAATCGGAAAAGTAACCAAAAACATTGTAGTGTTTAAGACCCAAATTTACCTGAAAAAGGAAAATTTTGTCCTTCAATCGTTAACATTATCAATTTAAGGTGAGGCCATAGCCAGAACCATAACATGTTTACTTTTGGGCTAAACGGTCTTAGCTTTATGATAATCCGTCAGAGCAATCCTAATGTAGTATAGCTTAGTGCTGCATCAAGTGAAGATTAAACTCCCTATCAATAGTTTGCCAACCATGAGTGTCCTTTATTGACCAATATTTAAAATTAATTTCTATGACTGGGAAGTAAGAATTGCGTGGGCGTTGGGTTGAGCAATAAGATTATGCATATAGAAATTACCAATAAGAAAGAATGATCCTGGTTTCACAAGTGGCTGGAATTGGGTGCCAGGTGCCAAGCAGAACCTCCCTTTTGCAATTTAGTCTTATTTAAAGAGATATTGACTCAAAAAAAGAAAAAAAAAAAAAAGCAAATATTTTGTCATGGCTGTATTTTTAAATATGGAATCATAAAATTATCTATCCAATAAATAAAACTAGCTTAGATCAAGACTGAAATATATCGTCTACTGCCTTTGTGTAACTATAGGTAAAGAATAGAAACTTGTTTTGGAGGATGTGTCTTTCAGACAGCACCTTTTTGCCAGTAGAATCAAACACACATCCTGATGTCTGTGCAAAAACTGGTACTAGGTAATTTCTGGACATACCGATTGTATCCAAACATTTTAAAAGGAAAAAAAAAAAAAAAGTTGTCATATTAGCTTCTAGCGAGAGGCTGAAAAATATACAGGTGTTGTCTGCAAATCTTAGATATTCATTTGATTGGTCAACACTGTCTAAATATAGGCTTCATTCTCAACAACATGCCCCCCAACCCTGTCCAAAAAGAAAAAAAAGTCTTTCTTATTAAGACCGATTTGATGTCTTCTCCTTGCTCTTGAAGACACAAATCGTCTTTCTTGAGAGGTTCAATTACATAGACTGGATAAACATTGATTTATTTTCAAAAAGAAAAGTAACTTTTGGTGTGCATCTGTAGAATCTTAAAAAGGTATATAATAATTTCACGGGGATCCACACGTGTTGAAAATGGGATAGAACCAACATAGTAGGGTCATTTTGTACCAACTTGATTTCAACTTCCAACTTAGATACAGTAAACAAATATCAAATAATTTACAACTAATTAATTCAGTGTAGTGTATATATATCTATCTATGATAGTAGATAATATGCACAGGAAGAGTTTAAAAAAAAAAAAGAAAAAAAAAGAAAGTTTCATGAAATAATTTAAATAAAATTATATATATATATAAAAAGACCAAAAATGAGGGTGCTTCCTATATTTCTGAGATATTAATCTCTTGTATAAAAAATATAAATTGATTTGTTTCCCTATGTAATGATTCTAATAAAGGAAATGAGAAAAATATCAAACTCATTGGATTTAAAAACGACAAATGTAAATAATTCAATCAATTGTAGCTTTTTTTGTGCCGGTCTTTATAAACAAACTGTTTCTTTTTATTCATAAGCTTTTTACAATATTTTTCTTTCATTTAGGTCGATAGATACTAAAAAGAATTTAACTAAATGATCTATTAGATGTATATGTGAACATTTTAAAAATGCTTAACAGACTTGGTCAATTATAAGAGACGTTATGGGTGGAGAAAAAAAAAGAGATTATTTAACTCTGTTTACTAAGTATAGATTAATATGTGAGAAGGTTAAATAGAGGGAAAATAAAATGGAGATTTGTGAAGAGGGCATGCCTGCTTAGATAAACAGTATTTGAAATGCTAAACTTGAACACTAACCTCTGGCTCAAAATGCATTACTACACCAGCTAAAAGGCAGGTCATAAATTATACTTAGCTCTCAAATCACAATTGTATCTTTTGAAATTTTATGAAATTCTGATAAAAAAAAAAATTGTGAATATTAAATAGAAATATGGAAATTGCATGTGCATCGCTAACCACGGCATGTCCATTGCTTGTGTCGCTAACCATGGCGCGTACGTCCTTAACTATGGCACGTCTCTTGTGTAACTGATAGTCTCCACATTTCCATTTGATAAGAATTTAAATCAATGCTAAAAGGATATTTCTGTTAGGTCCAGATTTAGTTTCTTTTTCTATTTCTCTTGCTTAGTGGCAAAGTAAGGAAGCGTTTAAAACTTCAGTTTGTTTATTCAACCAATAGGCCTAGCAGCAAATGAATTTAACGGAAGGTAACACCTGCTGTAAAAAGGCTACAGAAACAGAATGACATGAAGACAAAGCTACATTTTCTGAATAATTGAAGTGGGTCGGGGGAAATGAAGATGCAGTTACCAACAGAACAGGGTAGGATGCAAATCAGGACATTTAGAAGTTCGGATTTAACATTGCAATTAGAATTTAAAAAAAAAAAAACAAATAAAAAGTCCAATGTGTGATTGTTAGGGAAAAGAAAATATGGAAGTCAGATCTACTCTAAACAAATAAACAAGAAAAAAAAATTTAGTTGCTGTGGTAAGACGTTTAACTTTCTCTTAAAAAAAAAAAAAAAAACAACCCCCAAAAGGACTTTATTCCTGTTTATCTGAGATCGGGAATATCATCATAAATTCTAATGTACTCTTGGGTTTCCATATGATGCTGTTCAACATAGAAAAGTAGACAGCACCTCTTCAAAATTAAGCAACCAAATATAGAAAGGACTTTAATCAGTAGTTCAGTCATCATTTCTAAGTCATAAGCTTTTAACAATTTTAAGTTTATCCCCGTTTCTAATGTGCTTAATCTTTAGCGCAAGACATTTTAATTACTGAGTGTTTTCGACCAATACCTCACCATTAGACAGCAGTTGATGGTTGGCAATGAAAACCCCTTTTTAGGCCAATTATAATGGTCTGCTTCCTGAGAGATGCTTAGTCTGGTGTAAGGACACAAGATTGAAGCACCCAGTGAGGATCTCCTTACGTAGTTGGTGCTTAGTGAACCTAAATGCTAACCATTGCTCCATGGCAAAGTAAAATATAATTTTTTTTTTTTTTTCATTTAATTGACAAAACAAATCTAGTGAGAAACATTTTAAGATGGCTTGACAAATTACTAAAAAATTATCCATTGGTAAAATAATTGTATAATCTTTCCAAGAAGGTTAAAAAAAAAAAAAAAAAAAAAAAAAGTTGGGGGGGGGGGGGGATAATTTTAAGATATAAATGCAATTTTATTAGTTGCTACGCAAATTTCGATATGCCTTGGTTTTATTTTGTTTTTAAAATTTGACAATATGTTACTTATTCTTTTTTCTTTTAACACTCCACCTCCCCAACGCACATCAAAAGTATAAAAAATTTAAAAATTCTAAAAAAATACTGTATGTGATTTGCCCATAGTTTTTCTGTGAAAAAGAAATTTATAAAAAAAAAATTAAAAAAAATTAAAGCAACCCTCCAAAACAATACAGACGAGGTAGAAAACAGTAAAGAAAAAATAAATAAGTGAATTTTACAAAAATGGAGACCATATAAATATTAAATAATAATAATAATGATAATAATAATAATAATGATAATAATAATAATGATGATGAGGGTAATGACTGAATTGCATAAAAAAGACGATGATTTGATGCCAGTAGTTGTAATTAATGTACTATGTTGGTTTGTTTCTAAGGTAAGAAAAAGGTTTTCTTAGATTGGAATGGTAATGACAATGTTTATAATGAATAATAATAATAATAATAATAATAATAATCAACAATGAGTTGCTATAACAATATAGCCATAAAAAAAAAATGCAGCTTTTGAGAAATATGATGCCAGTTTTTTTTTTTCTGGCACAAACTCATTTGCATACGAGTTTTTTCTCTCTCCCAAATTTTAGTCTTAACAGAAGGATGCCTGCATTAAATCAGCAGCCCAAAACGCCAACATTATGAAAATAGTGAATTAGCAGTTAGAAATTTAAAGACAAGTCATCAAGACACCCAAGTAAATTTTGAGGCATAATTAATTGAAATTGTCTCTTAAGTCAATCATAAAATAAGTCTATGGTAATTGTATTTTCGAGATTATATTTTAACAAAGATTCTTTTAATGTATTTCTTCTTTAGAGAAGCATTTCCACTTCCATCTTATTATTGTTGCTTTTACTCTTCATTATTACTATTATTTTATTACTAGTTTTACTCCATTTTATTATTGTTTTTTTTTCTTTGAATCACGAAAAAAAAACAACAAAATAAAAATAAACATGTAAAACTAGTAATAAAATAATTAATGAAAGGCACTGCTTATATAAAAAAACCTTTTTGAATCAATAAAATAGACATTTTCTTAATTTATACAGCCTTATTTTAAACATAATTCAAGCACTGAAGATAAATAATTTTATTTTTTAGAAATTTAAATCATTCTACTCTTATATTTATGTATGTATCTTTCTTTTTTATGAAAATTATTAAAATAAGCTCTTAATTTTGTTTGAAATAAGTAAATAAAAAAAAACTTTTACAAATGGGTGTTAAGACTGATACAAGTCCTATAAGAGGCAAAGGTTTGGTAATCAACAACCCTCAACCTATTGAAAAAAAAAAATTGACTCCTTTCTCAGCTCCTGGCGTCTCGGATCCAGGCAAAGGTTAACTTAGAATAATCTTACAATTTATAGATTAAGCTGATAATATATTTGGCTGTGATGTTAATATGGTGTTGATTTAAAAAAAAAAAATCCTACAGGTGTAAAGAAATTTAAATTAAAACCCTATTTCCCTGTACACCTGTATTTGTAACCCCTTTCCAAATGTTTATCCCAAAGGTTTTCAGCCACAGTAATGAGTAATAATCAACAAACTGTACATAGCTGGAAAAAGCTAGAAGAGAAAGTGAAAGGCTTTTGAAGAGCACAAAGGCTGTGAACCTTGTTAGACAAACAAGTTTTAGGTTGGAGGCGTGGAGACGAGCAGGTGAATAGGGAGGGATATTAGGTTAGGTTAAATATTGACCCTAAGGAAGAGAGACACAATTATTGTCATTTAATGATCGGCACAGTTTAAAGTACGACAAGCAAAATATGCAGTGACATAAATTTAATTTTTCCTTTTATTTTATTTCTCAAATTTATTTAAAGAACTGGGTAGGTAAATTGCCAGGCATGACTTTTAAACATTTTTTATGTCTTTTTTTAAAAAATTTTTCCCAAATATTTTTCCCAAATAAATATCATGCTTAAAAACTGTGTAGATATCTCTTTGACGTATGTATTCTCTCTTCCTTGGAATAATTTTGGATAATAAAGATATTAAACAAGTTGATTATGACTCAACTTGACACACCAGTCAACTGACCTTTTCCTCAAGAGACAGATAAGCTTATTCATTTGAAGTCTTCTTTTTAACTAATCTCTTCATCTTCAGTTGGACAGGCACATTGCCAACCATCATCAGGCAATGTCTCTGTATCTGACCCACAGGAAACAAAATTTTGTATGAAGGAGATAAATAGAAACTTAGAAATATAAATGAATCTTCATTGAACAAATTCCGTAACTTCTAACTATTATCCCACTCCAAGCCCAGACAAATAAAAATGTTATGATACAGATTTGTTCAGACTAAACAATCAAGATAAGGATACTAGTCACATTTCAGAAACCTGAAGAAGGTTGACGGATACTGTTGTATCCTTCAACCTTCTTCAGGTCTCTGTAGTTTAGTAACCCAAAGATTTCAAACTAAACACTTTATTCAATTCATGTGGGTAGATTGCTCTCGTGTCACCCTCCCTGTTAGATATTTCATCTCTATTAATTCTCTTTTTCGTTCTTGTGATGTCATTTGTTTATTCCACTGAACCAGTGACTTAAATTTTGCCTTTTTTTGCACTACCCAACTGAGGAATGGAATTCATAGCTGTCAAGTGACTAGATTTACTTAACCAATATTTTTATCCACTTGTCTGCAAATCAGTGGATCATAATTCATCTAAAAACAAATTCAGTGAAAAAAAAAAATAATAATGAAGACATATCATTTCTAAACAAAAGCCGATCTGTTTCTGTCTAAAGTCCAAGTTCAGTTGACTTACCAAAACAGTCATGTACATGAAAACTGCTATTTAAAAATATTTAATAACATACAAAGTAATAAAAAAGCATATTTCTTATAACCAAGAAAAGGAATGTTATGTAATTTCTCATACTTGTTGCTGTAACAGAAACAACAGTGCCACTAAGAAAATCTTCATCAGACGACCTAGGATTTAAGCATTGGTTTGGTTTCTAGATCTAAAGCAGCCTTCTCCAGGCCATCCCAATAGTACCTCATGACAACCTTAGATCATTTCGTTTTTCTTTCACAGTAAGGGAATACCAGATCAAATGAAAAGGTAGCCATATCATCTGTTTTCTTCCTTCTTTCCGGTGTTCATGAACCCAGAAATTCATTGTTGTGAGGTTTTAGTTAACTGATGAGACTATATCAAGTGACTGAGCAGTTGATACGAATTTCATTTGGAACATCGAGGCAATATTCTGCATTATCCAATCTCCAATGACTGACATTCTTTAGTTTTTTAATCTAGTACAGGAAATTGTGGAGAGCCATGATTGCCAATGTCCTGAATCTTGTATACTGTGGTATTTTGCTCCAACCCGAATTCCCTTTGAGATTTTAAAAGTTGCTGGCACCAGCAGCTGATAGACATTCCCTTTTTTGTTTTGTTATAAGTTGAAAATCATTAATGCTTTGTAACCGTGTACATTTCCGTTTGGAGGGAAGAAAATTTATTTATTTATTTATTAAATAATAATTGTAGTTAATCTAGGTAAACCATTTTTTTTTGTATTTTTTTTTTAATTTTTCATGTAAAAAAAATATATGTATATTTAATATATAGTTTGTATTTACAATAAAAAAAAAAACAAAACAAAAAAACATCATAAATAAAACAATGCAACATAGAAAAAAAAAAAACAACATAAAACAAATAAAAAAAAAAAAAAAAAAGAAACACAGAGCAAGAACTGCTTCTATCTTATACAATGATATTGAGGAAAAAATAAAACCTTTTTATAAGAAGCCAGAAACTTAGCTCCATGACATTGTACATACGAGTCATCTGTGACTCCATATTATCGTGTATAACATTCTAACACAAAAAATATACTAGAACAAATTGACAGGGAGAACCAATGCCAGCAGTGCTCTCATCAACATTAAAGAGATGGTGACCACACAGCAAACACAGGATAGCAGCAAAATTTGACCAACTTAAGATTTTTAAAATAGACCAATTTTTGTAAAAAACAAAACAAAATCAATGTGAAATCTAGAAAGGAATTTTGACTTGATTCTAAACCAAATGTCTCTACTAAATAAAGTGTATAAAAATAATCTTTGCCACATGAACAGAATAACTTTTTTGAACACAACTATAGCAATAGTTGCCTGAAGAATTACTTATTCGCAGTGATTATTATTGCCATTATTTTATTAGTAAATATTTGTAACACTTAATCATCACAGAAGTGAAATTATATGAATCTGTAACTTAATAGAGGGTTTGAATTTATCATGTTAAAAAAAAATAAATGATAATTTAATGTATTTTTCAGTCTGGCAGAACTTGTGCCAAAAAGTAATCAATTGATAACTGGAGCTGTAATATTCAATAAATCAATAAAAAGCTCTTTAGTCGATCAATCAGATCATATTAACTTTATTGATTTATTGAAATTATATATAAAGAAACAGCAGATATTTTTTTTTTATCTATAGTGCTCAATATAAAAAAATTAAAATAATATTAAAAATAGAACGTTAATAATATTATACGAAAAGATTACTTTTAAATTTCATTTTTATCCTGACTTCGAAGTTTTTTAGTTAAATTTCCAGCCTTCTGGGGAGTTCTGGTTTTAAAGAGTATTACCAATTTTTTTTATGGAAAAAATTGGAAAAAAGAAAAAAAAAAAAAAGAAAAAAAAAAAGCAATATTGTTTAAAACCAAAACCCCCTGAAGATTGGAAATTTTACCAAAAACTTCAAAGTTGGGATAAAATTGATATTTAAAAGTAATGTTTTCATATAAAATATGTGTATGCATATATTCCTAAAATTCTAATATATAAAATTTATATATCATTTCAAAAGAATTTTTATCTGCTATTAATACTTATCAGCATTATTGTTAGTGAGTACATGTGTTTGAGTTGCTATTATACTTACTAAAAGAAATAAAGTTTATAGATATATAGTGAAGAATAAGATTAAAAAAATGCCTTTTAGCAAATTTAAAGAATATATTGATTATTCACAGAATTTTTGTACTAAACTAATTGGCCAAAAATAATTCTCAAGAATTTAAACACTCCTTTAAAATTGAAACTAATAAAAAAGCAGATTCAGATTTTTTTTATTTATATATTTGAACATATCTACTTGAATTTAGCTAACAAAAATTGTCTATACAATTTTCTTTTTAGTCATTGTATGAGTTGGCAAGTTGCTGAATCAAATTTAGGAAGAAGCTGTCCAGACTTCAACCATCTCTAATTATTATCAAGAACAATTTTATCAGTTACAAGAGAGATAAGTTTTTGTTTCATTCTAGCTTGTCTTTTTAAATGTTATGGTTTTAATTCTAAATATACATGTATCAAATACAAGTGATGACATATTATCAAACAGTTCATAACTATATACAAAGATACATATTTTAAAATATACATCCTTACATATAATAACTATAGCTTGCATTCAATATCCAATAATACCACATTTTACACCACTTTTTGTAGAGTAAATTTCAGTTCAGCAAATGTCATTACATTCCTTGGCAATGTCATAATAAAAGGATGTGAAATTAATCTTTAATCTCCTTAAATATATATATATATATAGTGGACTCTCCTGTCGTATTTGACGTATGAGGGTAAAGCAGCTCAGTTCCTAGGAACCGACAGCCAGACACCAGCACATATGATTTGATTACAGTGGTGAAGGCTTTGTGCAGAACCAACCACACTTTTTGAAGGGCCGAATACAGAGACCTGGTGCACTACATGCCACAAGGTCCCTAAATGACCCTCCGCAGGTTTTGAATTCAGAGTTGTCCTTCTCCTAGATTAGTTGCCATCCAAGGCTATAGAACCCAGTCTGTCCTGCTATTTACCCATAGCTGGGGGGAGGAGAAGCGGATTAATACCTTTCCCAAGGGTATTAGCACATAAGTGAACATAATAGATTCAAATGGAATTTGAACTCTGCTCTCCGATTCCTCAATTGGAGTTGCTATATATATATATATATATATATATATATATATATGAAAAAACAAAAGAAGCTATTCTTTAAATTTTTGGAGGTTTTAATGAGTTATATTCTCTTGTTATTTATACTAATTGTAAGATATTTGGTTGTCATACGAGGAATTTTTAAGAGCAAAGCATAAGGTAAATAACAATTTTATGTTGTTCATTATTCTTTTAAAAATGATTGAATTAAGCTTTAGTAATAGTTATATTCTTTTGTAAGTTAATTTTAAGTGTTTGTCTTCATTTTAAGGCCTTATGTATAGTTCATATAAAAAAACAAAAACAAACTATGTTATGTTGTGGCTTTTGGAATCAATTAATGACAAAAACTACTGGCCATTTCTGTACATTTAAAAGTAAAATAAATTTCATATTTATTTTAAGAAATGTTATACCATACCTATGTACTATAATGGGTATGTCCCAATCCTCATAAATACAATGGAATATACTGTCTTGGGGGGGGGGGGGTCACCATTAGCAGCGGATTACTTACTACACATCGCTGGCTAATCTTGTATGTTGTTAATGTTAAAAAGATTACCGTTCCATTTCCAACCTTCATTTTGGTTATTCTTATTCAGTAACCTTTTCTAGGTTACAACAAAATGTTATCAGACTTATTCTAAAATGTAAACCTTAAGGTTCTTGATAACGACTAATGGATGGTTGAAAGAAGAACTTTGGATAATTTTGTCACCAATTTGATTCGGGTGTATGGCAACTCATACAGACTAAAAAAAAAATATTTTAAATTTTAAATACAGCAAAACCTGATTTAACAAACGCTTACTCCCTTGACACAATTCAAATTATGAAACTGAATACAAATGCCGAGACTGGTGGAAATAGACCGTTCCAAAACAGAACAGCAACTTACCAAAGTGCTCAATGCAAAAAGCAGAGCAAGAATAAAATAGCAAGTAAAAAGATAAAATGTTGTTTGTTTATTTACTACTATAGTTTTGCACTGATGGGTTCCTCAGGTAATGAACAAAAATAAAAACGCCAAAATCACATTTTGGTGGGGTTTTTTTTATACATTAGGAACCCATTGGAGTGAAACTGTAGCAGTAAGGGAACTTGAGATTTTTAATATATAAAGTTCTGGAGGGCGTATTACGGCAAATATGATGGATGTACACACAAGAAATTCATACTTAATTTTCTTAATGTACTTTTTATGCTTCTAATTGAAGAGAAAAGCAGACATAATTTTTGGTCTATGCTTTAGAAGAAAAAAAAAATGTCTTTGTTTTTATAATTTTTCTTCATTTGAATATAAAACTCTGTCATTTTAATCTAATGAAGTTAACTAATAATCAGGCCATCATTTGGAGCAAGGAATATCAAATGATGGCTGTACTAAGGGCAGATATTGTTTTTAGAATTAAAGAATATAAAAATTTATTGAATATGATGACATCTACCCACCCCCATTTCAACAGGTAATTTAACAAAAGAAGTTGGGTGATATCTTATATGTTGCTGGAATTTCAAGTATGTTTCTGACTTTGGTCCAACAAACTTATATTTTTGCACATTTATTACAAATTTATGAAAATTCTCTTTGGAAGAAAAAAAAAGTCTTAGATGTCATTAAATATGGCAGCTCAGATTAAGAATTTTAAACTTTTAAACTCTGTATTGTCACAATTCAAAAAAAAAAAAAAAAAAAGTTTCTACTTTTATATGAAGAATTTTGCAAATCCATTTTTCCCCCTCTTTCTAAATGTATTTTTCCCCCTCTTCTACAATTATAACTTTTTCTAAAATGACTATGTATTGGTATCATTACTTAGAGAATAAAGTACAACTTTGACTGGATGACCAATGTAAAAAGTCATTATTCTGTAATTGTAGCAACATGTCATAATGAAATGAACTTTGTTACAATTCAACAGGCCCCAGCAATGCTCCTGTCAGGCCTCTGTCATTATCATAACGGTTTCTTAGATGAAAAATAATGATCTTGATGCACTGGTCAACTGCTTCTTGGAGTGCAAACCAACAAATGATTCTTCCAGTCTTCTCAGCTTATTTGCATATTAAATAGTTATCTAAAAAAAAAAAAAAAAAATCAACACAGACTATTTTAATTCTACCACCATTGAAGTTTCATAATTTGAACTTGTGATATTATCGGCTTTTGTTTGAAACGGTAAAATGGTTGTAGCAATAATAAGAAGTCATTATAATCAAAGGCTGCAATTCCTGTGTCGCTTTGTTTGCTTCATTCAACATCACATATACAAAACTTTCTAAAAAATAATTGTAAAAAATAAAAACCAGAAAAATAATTTCACATAAATTTCTGAATTAATAAATAATTTTCCTTGTTAAATATCAAAATGGTGCTCCATAGGAACAAAAAAATTATTTTTCACAAATTCTTGATTTCTAAATCCAAAAAAAGGATTAAAAAAATGTTTTAGTCCAACTTTCGAAAACAAATTTCAGCTGAACGTTCAAACTCTATAGTAATTAAAACTTTGTTTCCATTTCATAAATTAATCGTTGGTTTGATTATTTAAAATCTTCTTCGATTTAAATTTGTTTAAAAAAAAAAGAAATTCCAGTTGATGAAATGTTAATCAAAAACGCAGTTTACAATCCGAATGTATGAAGAGAACACTGTGCCAGACATTAACTTATCCCCAAGTGAAATCTTTTATTACAGGTCTTATTAAGGAGTCAACCACTCGTCATGTCACACAGTTGCTTAACTCTACAGTAGACATCCATATATTTTGTCATCAAAACAACACAATGTCAGGATCGATAGATCAAAATATTAAGCTGTCTTAAAATAAGGTAGACGAGCTGTAGCCACTTTCTGCTTGTCAATGGAATGGTGACATTGTAGTTTACATGTTTATTGCTTCAAGAAAGCAACAACACTATTGACAAGGCAGAAAACAAACCATGAAAAAAGCAAAGGGCAAGGTAGAATTTGAGAATTTTACACTATTTTTTTTTCTTTTTGCCCAAAGATTATCTTATCAAGTTACCAGCTTTAAATCCATTAAATATAAATTTCAAGCACCAAAAAACCGCACCACTTAAAACTCAGTGTATTCTTCATACGTTAAAGGAGACGGCAGGCTTTGTTTGACAATTACGTCTTAAGGGCTTGAATTTATATGACATGGCTTTGTTTACGACTGGAGTAAGTCCCACCCTCCAGAGTAGTAGCTACAATTAAGATCCTTTCCCAGCCCCTCATAACAAATAAATTGAACAAATCCCACCAAATAGAACAAAACCAAATTGATTTTTGTTGTTTGTAGTGGTTGATGTAGTTTTTTTTTTTGCGTCCAACAATTGATGTATCATGAGAATAAAAAAAAAAAGAAAAAAAATTTAAAGAGTTCATCTCAGATTGGGGGCGGCCCATTAATGTGTTGCAGATCAGGATGAAGATGAATAGAGAAGTCAGCAAGTTTTTCAATAGATTCTGGATCAACTAAGTATACAAGGCCAGCAAGACACACAAGAGCCAGTCCTTGCCAAGTGTTTTGGAAGTTATTGGGAGTAGCTGCCATGACACTGGCCTGATCCAGTGGCTCATCACACCTGAAAAATAATTATTAAACAAAACCTTAGAGAAGATAAGAATGAAATAGATTCAGTAATATTTGCTTGTATTAAGAGACAATATGAAAATTTAATGCCTTCACTGACACTTTTACTGTATACATACTCTTTTTGTTATGTAAAGGCAAAAGGAAAACTTAGCTGATGTGTTTTTGTCCTCTGATGGACGTGTAAGGATTTTATTTTGCAACAAATATTTACAAACAAAAGTAAAAATGTTGTTAGTTCTTTAAAATTTTTACATTTGAGAAATGCTCATAAATATTCATCAGGTTAACTGAAAGGTTTAACTTTTGTTTATTAAATTATGTCGCTTAGCATCCTCCATAGTTTACCTAGACTTCACAGTGATATATCTTGACTTGGGTATGGAGGACATCACTGATCAAGAAAGGCTGAATAGTGCCTTTATATAAACAGTCTATTTATTCATTTTTGTCTACTGTTTAAAGTGATGAAATCTGTTGTATGAATAAAGATTCCATTACCTTAGAAATTGCTTTATGTTTTGGATATGAAACTGAATGAATATGAACTTTGAAGACTCTGGGAATTATTTGCACTTATAAGGCACTATTCTCATCCTTGCTTGATTGGCAACACCCTCTGTGGCCAAATTGGTCTAAAGCACATTGACTATCAACAGTTTCTATCTCTCTCTCTCTCATATATATATATATATATATATATATATATATATATATATATATATATATATATAAGTGGACATAGAAGTCAGCATTTAGAGGCGACAGTCTGAAACAAAGTGCTGACTTCCATGTCCACTTTTATATTTACACACGCTCTATCTCTGATATTGAGCACTTTATCCCATAAATATAGCACACGTTAAGACTATATTTCTTCATATATATATATATATATATATATATATATATATATATATATTGTCATTCAAAATATTACTATTAGTAAATCTTTATTTTTTATTTTTGTTTATGAATATAATATTTGGCTTATATTAATCCCTAATTTATTTGTGGAGAAGTTGAATATTTAAATTGCTAAGAAGCATTAAATTTAATTTCTTTGTGGCATTTTTAAACATTTAAATTACTATCAAACATTAAAATCTGTGTTTATCTAAATTGCTAAAGCTATACCACACCTCTCCTCCCTCCAAAAAACCATCATACATCTCTTATATGTTATCCCTTTATTTCCCCACCTTTTTTTTTTCCTCATATCATTTCCGTTGAGCTGACTGATTAAATAGGTCAATGTCTGATCCTTACCCCCTCCTCCTCAATATTAAGTATTGTAATAAAAATAAATTTTAAAACTCTCTCTCGACCATGTCTCTCATACCATTCCTCACCACCCTCTATGTCAACTTATATAAGTTTAATACTGCCTGTCAAAAGTGTAAATTTTAATTTCATTTTACCTTTTGAAATTGAAGTCTGAAGATCCAGAGAAAAATAAAATTCTCTGGTGAAATAAATTATAACAAACGGAGCCTTAAAGTGGTCTGTTTTTCTTTACATTAAATTATTCGCTCTGACTTAACATTGAGCTCTCAGGATTTCATCCTCCTTGGGATTATCCATACAGATTACCAAGATTTTCATTACTTAAATAATATATATATATATATATATATATATATATATATATATAAGGCTCAAACACTAATATTCCAGGGTTATAATTTATTACATTGGAATCGTAATCACGATCCAATTCATCAGACCTACAAATTATTTATATATATATATACACACCATTTACTACTCTTGGTCAGACACTGTAACAAAAATAAACTTGACTGTAAGGAGAAAGACATTTTAAATTTGTAAGTAGATGACACATCATAAATTAATATTTATTTTTCATTCAATTGCTTTTTTTATTGTAACTATTCAGATCCTTGTTGTATAGTTGTTCATAAACAATGGAAAGAATTGTGAAACTTCCTTACTGCAATAATTGGCTTTTCATAACTCAATAAATGATGAATAATACCCAATACTTACTTGAGATTAGCAACATCTGTGGCTTTGTCAGCAGTATGTACAGTGCCAGGTGAGAGTGAAAGGACTTTTGCCAATGAGTTGCCTTTGTTAGTCTGTAAGCTGATTTCCTTTAAAAGAAATTTGTTGGATCCAGTAGAGTTCAGGCGAGCAGCTTTGGTCAAGCATTTCTGACACTGCTGCCTGATGGCAAACAACAGGCGTCGATTCTCAGAATAATCAGCAGAGATTCCAGCACTTGCTGCACGGTCAAGGTAACATGTTAACTGAAGACGACATGAGTGCAACTGATCAAGCTTTCCTTGACACAGGCTCAGGTTCTTCTGAACAACCTAAAATTGAAGGGGGAGAAAAGAAAAAGAGGGTCAGTGTGTTTAATATAAGGTACATATGATGGGAAGGGAAAACTTGCAAAATTGTCAAAACCTTTCAAACATTATTTTTATGCATAAAGAGGTCTATTAATGCAAAAAGATATGGCTTATAATCTTCAAACAAATTATTCAATATGGCTTTCATTATTTTCAATTTCTAATTCTACATACTGTATTTTTGATGATGGATTCAGGGTAGCTGCTATTCCAATTCCAGATCATAGTTTTTGTTTCGGAAAGGTTCATCTTGCTATAAGAGCTAGAAATTTAAAGTACTATATATATGTAATTTTTTTTCCTTTTTTTTTTTTTTTTTGAAGAGGTTAAAAATCCTGCATTTTTTGGTGACAAGTTGCACTATACATCAGATTGTTTTTCTGGAGAGGTTAAAATTTATGCAAAAAAAACTCAGAGGTTGCACTACAATTGAAGTCAGCTTATACACGATTATATAATAATAATGACAAAGAACAAAAAGCAAAAAAAAAAAAAAAATTTACTAAGTTTAATTAAAATCGAACACAATCTTGTACATATCATGAACCAAATACAATTATTCTTATCAATACTGACAAAATAATTTAAAAAATCCTATAAAGTGTTTAGTTTTCTAAATGAAGCTCAGGGGAAAACAAAAAAAAATGATTTGGCTTACTTTGAGGTCATTTTGAATATTAGGCTTATTCTTTGGGAAATCAACTTCAAGTTGGTGCCTAATGGTATCAAGCTGTTGCCGTTGTTGTTTGAGCATATAGTCCAGTTCCTTCTTTGTTTCCATATATTCATACCAAGCCAGTAAATGTTTCTGAAGCTGTGGCAATTTTAATGAGCATCTGTAGAAAGAGAAAGAATCATTATGAATTCCAATGAAATACTTCTTGACAGTTTTCACAAGAAAATTCTAACGTGTTGAATTATTATTCAAATAATAGTATTGCTCATCATATGATGAGGTTTTAATGTTAGGTATATACTATTATACCATTGTGGGTAATATCAGGTATTTCCTTTTTTGTTATCCATACTTCAGCAATCCCAGGGGATTTTTTTCATCACATATGGATAAGAAAAGGTGTGTTAATATCAACTTGACTTTTTTGTAATAGTCAAATGCCACAAACAAATGTATTTTCACTTTATTTTAAAAAAATCTTTTTATTGAATTCTATATTTGAATAAAGGCTACTTTATTTTTGGAAAAGTTTTAATTAGTTTAATTTTTTTTCTGTCCGCAGATAATCATGATGTAACTAAGGTTAATTTTGAAGGATAGTTTAAAATTAAAACACAATTTAAAACTGGATTATTAAATTTTATTTTAAGACTTTGTAATGAAAACATGATAAAATTTCAAAATAGGTATTTAAGTTATTTTAATACATTTTAAAATTTTATAAAAATAACATTTGTGAACATTGTCAGAAATTGTAACATTTTTGGTCCCTGCAGAGCTGAAATAAAAACATTTTTTATGTGCATGTGTTTTTTTTTTTGTTAAGCATAAAATGCATATCTTGTCTCCACTCGAACAAAAAAACATTACATAATATGTTTTGTGTGTAACAAAGCAATGGACAATAGTTATATATATATATATATATTGCTAATTTGGCTGTTTTTTTAAGCCAAAATTGCTGTTTTCTCATTGGTTTGCTTATAAGGAGGCATTTAAGAAGGCTTTGTTGTAGAGTGCTCAATATCACACGTAGAGATAGAACATTGATAGAATTAATATGAAAAAGTTATTTTGACTTAACTCATGTTTATTTGAAAGTTTTCTGGTTACATAGATGCAACCACTTTTCAGAACAAACTGTTATTAGTTCTCTATTTGTTTGTAAAGAAATTGAGAAATATTAACAGTAAACATGAGTTAAGTGCAAAAAAACATTTTCATTTTATATATATATATATATATATATATATATATATATATATATAATCTCATTGTGTGCCATTGGTATGACGTTTGCCTGATATTGTAACTGTCCAGGTTTCAATTTTCAGTAGTGGATGCACACTGCTGATGAGTCCCAAATATAGGACGAAACAGCTGTCCAGTGTTTTCTGCATTCTGTTGAGGTTTCTTCTAGACTCGATGAATTACTTAATTATATATATATAATATATTTATTTTTATTTATTTATTTTAATATATTTTCCGTTTATACGTTATTTTTTATAGATACAAATATTTAAGTAAATACTCTGTTTATAATAAACAGTGTTAAACAACATTTACCGGCCTTTTCGACCTTGCCAACCGAACGATCCTCTGTGGCCAAATTGGTTAAAAGGCATGTCAGGCTATATGACGGTTCCATATAGGATACAGGTTCGAATCCTGTCGGAGGACGAATATTTTCTATGAAAATTTCTCGGACATTCAGGCCGGTGAATGTTGTTTAATACCATTTATTATAAACAGAGCATTTACTTAAATATTTGTATCTATAAAAAGAATGTTAAACATAAAAATGTCTTAAAATATATATATATAGTTAGTACACAATAAAACCCCAAATTACCTCATATAACAATATGTTGGATTGAATCCATTTTCTAAAAATAAAATTATATATAGTGGTGTCATTAGGTAGCATAATTGTTCTGTCTTGGTCATTTAGACATTGAGCACTTTTTGTTTGTTTGTTTGTTTACTTTTTCTTTGTTATTTTGGCTTTTCTCTTGGCACCTTAATTTATTGATTTTTTGGGGCTTTGTGTTGGTTTTGCTAATACTTTAGTTTGGCATATATGCAAATAATACATTTTGCTCAGTGTGCTGGAAATTATGGCTATAGGAGGCTTCAACCAAAGAAGCTCAAAATACACTTAAGAGGTTAGGATGGGTTACAGTGACCAAGACTCAATTAAATGTCTTTTTTTTTTTTTTTTTTTTTTTAAATCAGGTCTTATAGGCTACCAAATGTTGTACTTAGCAAGAAGATAGTTAACATTTAATATATGTAGGGATGTATTTACTTCGAAATATAAAATAAAATGTTTGCAGTGGAAACATTTAAGAAAAAGAAAAGAGGATCAATTCTTGGTGTTTAACCCGTGGATTCCAGAGACAAATTCATTTTTCACCCTCTGAGAAAATTATTAGAAGCTTTTATAGGAAAGGGTGGGATCATTTTTAATTAGCAAGTAATATTTACCCCCCCCCCCGGCTACATGTGGCACAAGGCCTGGTTTAATGTGGGTTTTCCGAGCCCATAGGCTCGGCCAAAAATATTCCCTATTGGAACCCGTAAAGACGGGTTCAGGGACAGTCTACCTCCCCGAATGAGACTCTACCCTTTGGCATAGCCTCGTCTGGGTTCCTCTCTGTCCGGAGTCAGAGAGTTCGACCAAATAACTCGACCCCCCGGGGCTAATTAGCAAGTTGGACAGGGTAAGTCAATAATATTTGTTAGCCAAGGATGAAGAGTTCAATCCTTGAGAGAATTAATATTAAAAATCTTTGTAATAGTTATTTGAAAGGTAAGAGCATAGACAAGAAAGTGATTTGCAGAGAAAATCAGCTTACTTTTCATGAAGTGTGTTTAGTTCTGTAATTGCTTTACCAATTTTCATTAAAAAGCCGTCCACAGTTATTACAGGATGTTGCTCCTTGAAAGAATTGATCAAATCTTTCAGTTCATTCAGCTTGGACATCTTTTCTTCAAATAATGCCTGTTTCTCCTGAAATTACAAGCAATATTTTTTTTTTTTAACAAGCAAAATGGTGATTTGCAAATAAAAGAAAAGCAAGTTTATAAAATCCAAATTTGCAAGTGATGGAAACATAAAAAAAAAAATCTTAATCTCAAAAGCATTTCAAATAATTTAATTTGGTCGAGTTATACCCTATGGAGTTATACATTAATATGGTTGATGCAGTGAATGTACTTATCCGTCTTTACGAAACTTAAATTGCCTGCTGTTGATGTACATATACATTTTCAAGACAACATGAAATGTTGGTGCTAGCACAGACATATAGTAGCATACCTGTTTTGCAATAGATTTTTATTACATTGTGTGTTTGGAGTGTCATTTGGCTTTAGTCTGTGTTGCAGAGTATCTGACTAAAACCAAAATGACAGTGCCCATAAGAAATCACTCTCATTCAGTGAGATGAAAATGTTGTCAATTTCAAATCTTTTCATTTGTATCCCCTTACTTCTTTAAATAACGACCAGCATTCATATTTATGATTGTTATTGAAATATTTTATTAAAGGTGTTAAGCTCAAATATTTAACGATGCAATGGGATAATTTCTACGGATATTTTATTGACGTAGAACTCGCCATGAGCTTACTCTATCATTAACTTAAGAATTAAGTTTCTTCAGAAAATTCAAATAGGAATATCATGAATTTTTTAAGGGTATTTCTAGTATTATGTGTATAAAATATATGCTCTGCTGTTCGAACGAGATTGGCGTAGTTTGGTTTGTTTTGTTTAACGGCACATCAACTCCTTATGGGTCATTTAATGCCGAAATTTAATTTTCTTGGGAGTTTTGGTAATTTATTTACTTTTTATTTAAAAAATGTAAGCTGCTAATTCTTTTCTAGGAAAATGTTTATTACGAGTAAGTTTCTTACTATGAAATTGTATTGCTGGTGTATTTACTATAGAAATGTATTTTATATTTTTCATAATATTTTAACACCAGTTTGGGGTTCGCTATTTGCCCATAGCTAGGACCCAAACAGAGGCTACCGCACCGGGTCAGGGTGGAGCTGGGAACAACAGCAATTAAGAGGTGGTTTTAAGTTCCTCAAAACCTCCTAAACAGGGGCTTTGCTGCCGGATGTAGTTTATCGTCATACCTAGGACAATGTTCGGACTAGCATGCTCATCTTGGTTGTTATTCTAGCTAGGCTTCGTTCATTTTACTATCCGTTAAACTTCTTGGAATGTCGAATCGAGCCCTTTATTCAGTCAATAGGGTAGACTATTCTCATTCCATTTTCCATGTCTCATGCTACATGGCTTAGTGGTTTAAGCGTGGGTTTAGACATAACGGGTTTCATGTGTGAGTTCAACTCCCGAGTCTGCTGGAGGTCACATAAAATGCTTAACACAATTTATGGAGAATTGAGACCAATCTCTTTTAAGCTCAAGCAAAAACAATTATAGTTTCATCTTTACTCTTATGGCATCCTTTGGGAAGTGTCTTCTCACAAAAATTAACTTTCGCAGAAAACGTAGTTTGGGATTCAGAGTTGGAAATTGGGGATCTGGGGACAGCAATGCAGGATCAAAAAGTATGGAAAAAAATTGTCAATGGAGTTCTGACCAATCACGGGGAGGACGAAGGATGACGAAGATACCGTGTCTCATTTTGAAGATACAAAACGGTAGTTAACGATTCACAAATGGTTAAAAATGGAGTTGCGAAATATCACTGTACCTGAATAGCTTTTATAATGGCTTGAGCATCGAGTAATCCTTTGAACTGGTCTTTTTTGATTAAAGCTGAGAATTCCTGAAGCCAGCTGTAGATGGCTGTTAGAGAGTCATTGATTGAGCACAGCTCACGGCACTGACCTTGACGCTCCACTGCCAAAGCACGCAGCTTCTCCCACTGATACAGCAATCCTGAAAAAAAAAAAAAAAAAAAAAAAAAAATTATATTCAGTTTTTAAAATTTGGCAATTAATTAGGAAATTCTTTAACAGAACTTTGTGGCTATTGTAATGAAATGATGAAATGTTAATGTAGTTCAACAAACGAGAGACATTTTTATTCCTGAAAAATAAAATAATAAGCAAATTAGGAATAAATAAAAAGAATTTCCATCGAGGTTCTCTCATAGGAAACATTGTATCAACTGCTCTGATGAGCTACTTTCACTGGTTCTCAAACTGCATGAATTTAAGTATGCTATTACTAAGCTGGCATCTCAGTCCCACCCTTTCACTGTCAAAACAGTTAAATGTAGCTGTCTCTTCTATTCCAACAACTTATCTCACACTTCCCGTCAGTGAACTCCCTTCCTCTTACTTGCTTCCCTGTTAGCTATAATCTTCAAATGTAATGTCAATTGACATCTCCTGATGTCTTGATCCCTGTCCTTCTCTTTATCCTTTCCCCAAACACACCTGTGTCCTGGGTAAGACGATAAACTACGTCCAGCAGCAAGGCCCCTGATCAGGAGGTTTTGAGGAGTGTGGAATCACCTCTTAATTGCTGGTGTTCCCAGGTCCGCCCTGACCTGGGTTGGTAGCATCTGTTAGGATCCCAGCTATGGGCAAATAGTTAACCCCCAAACTGGGGTCAAAACACTATGAAAGTGTAAAAATAGGTTTTAATATCAGAAATACATTGTAAAAAATTATTATCAGCAATAAACTTTCGAAGAAAATTATTACCATCAATATATTATTACCAGAAGTACACTTTTGAAAAAAAAAAAAAAGTTACCAGCAATAAAAATCTTGTTGACATTAAATAACCCATTGAGGTTGATATGCCACAAAACAAACCAAACACACCTATTTACTCTTGCTCTCACTCTCTGTAACCCCTTGTGCGCTAGTGGCACTCATGCCTTGCTTGGGGTGATATGTTTAAAAAAAAAAATAAATAAAAAATTAAAAAAACCCTTTTGTATGCTAGAAATAATCTGGGAGTAACTGCTCATTCCTAAAGTAAAAGAAACCTACTGACTGGCTACAGTTCTCAGTGGAAATCGAGATGTTAAAATGTTGAGTTTCTTGAAAACTGAAGCCAACACATTTCCCATAAGACAAAAATAGGAAGTGAACAGAATTGTTAAAATATAGAATATCCAGGTTTTTAAGAATAGTTTAAAAAATACAATGGTTTTATCTAGTTTCAAATTTACCTTAACATCTGAAAGGTAAAGAGTAACAAAAGTAGGCAGAATCTTTTAAAAGGGAGGCAGAAAAGAGAAGTTACTGTCAGATATTCATTTTAATGTTTATAAAACAATATTTCTTTATTATTAGGAATGGTTGAGAGCTGTAGAGACCTGACATGGAGGAATATTATCTTTTGTTACTAATGCTTATCTGGTAGAGTGGGTTTGCCATTTTTGGAACATTTCTCAAGTGATATGTGCTATATCCTGTCTGACTGCAGACAGTCTCAGAACTGGTCTGACTCTGTCCTAATTGAAAGCTTTTGTCAAGTTATACTTGTTTGGAATTAATCAAAACTCCCACGTGTTTAATCATTTATTTTTAGATGGTCAGTTCTTGGTGGCTGTTCTTTCTGCCTGTTTTTGCTCGGAAAGTCATTGGAATCTTGTAAAAATGAATGTTATCATTAGTGACAGGCTTAACTTGACATTCTTTCTTTGAAATCAAGTGGATTTTGGAGCCTAACACAAAATCTAGTCAAATTAAAATAATATTTTGTCGGATTTTGGTAGTTTCTTTGTATCTGTTATATATATATATATATATATATATATATATATATATATATATATATATATATATATATATATATATATATATATCATAATTGTAAATTGCTGGTACCCCCTGAAGAGTAGACGGACAGGTACACTTACAAAATTCTGTAGTTGGGATGCTGAAGATAACATCAATCAGCTAAGTGACAAACTTATACTCATATTAATCCTTATATATATATATATATATATATATATATATATATATATATATATATATATATTATAAATTAATTGATTTAAAATATGTTTTTTTCGCTACACAGTGATAACCATGTTTCAGAAATGGAAGCTAAAGCCCTTGAATTTAATTTTGTTATTAAACCAAAGGGCTTTAGCTTCCATTTCTGAAACATGGTTATCATTGTGTAGCAAAAAAAAAAAAACATATTTTAAATCAATTAATTTATAATATTAATGCTCTGTAAATTTACATTGAGCACTATTGTGTAAAAATAAAAATATCTATAAGAACACCGGATTTTATATCTTACTGTTCTTTCTTTTTATATATATATATATATATATATATATATATATATATATATATATAAGTAATTCATTGAGTCTAGTAGAAACCTCAACAGAATGCAGAAAGCACTGGACGGCCGTTTCATCCTTCATTTGGGACTCATCAACAGTGCGCATCCACTACCGAGAATTGAAACCCGCACAGTTACATTATCAGGCAAACGTCATACCAACTGTTCCAATGGGCCTCGGTGACGAAGAGTTAGCAAATCAGACATGATATAGCGCCGCTCAATCACATATTCCGTGGTGGAACTCATCAGAGTGTCTCTTTTACCCATAGGACTGTGCCCCCATGAGCCATGACTACTATCCCCAAGCCACACCATCCAGAGCATTAGAAGCCGGTTCAAGCAAGGATATACAAGTGATAGAAATTAGGAGGATTTGAGATAATTATAATTAAATAATTCATCGAGTCTAGAATATTAGTAAAACCTTGAATTAACAGTCCCAGAACAAATGGACTCCAGATTTAACTTTAAAGGTATATAGTAATTTAAAAATAAAATACACATACATATATACTGTATTTACATTTATTTACAATAATTTTGTACTGTATTGGGTGTTTTTAAGCCATGAAAAAAAAAGTGCTTCAAATTAATGGACAAACTGCTTTAACAGACAACCCTCCCTGACCAAAAGTTTGTTAAATTGAGGTTCCACTATATTCTATGTTGGACAGTTAGTTTACTACCCTACAACTATGAGTGATATAATCTTCCTACCTTCATCTGGAAGTGTAAATTGAGCATTCCCATGAATATGTGAACTACATGTCTTACAATATAGTATCGGTCATTGATATGAAATTAGTATAAAGAATGAAGGACAAATTCAACGATCCAGTCTACTGAAGGTAGATCTGCTCAAAGTATCTTAGCTTATGGCCATATCAAGTTAAAACACTGGTTCTAGTACAATGATCAAAGTTAAGCAACATCAAGCCTGTTCAGTACCTAGATGAGTGAACGCTTGGGAATACCAGGTGCTGTAAACTTGGATGTGTGGGTAATGGCTCAGAATTGAAAAATGGAAAGCTGAGTTCCAATTCCAGTTGGGTTCATTATATTCACTTACATGTAAATATTTTTGGGAACGGTATGAATCCACCTCTTCTCCCCTAAACCATGGGTGAATAAGTAGGATTTTTTTCTTCCTCATTTGATATCCTTCTTGTTAGCACCAGACAAAATGGGAACCTTTTTTCCCCTCTAAGCTGAAACATGAGGTAGCCTGATTGAATAAAAAACATGCCGAACTTTTCATGCATTTCTCCATAATTAGGTTCTCTATATAAAAACAAGAACTACATAAAGTCATCCTTTTTTTATAAAGTTGAACTAAACAAAACTGAAACGAATTAAAAGTACTTTGCTGGTACTTGCTGGGAATGAGCAATACGAGAAGAGGACAAAGGAACTTATTGTCAAGCAACTGTATTTTCATACCTTGCATTCGATTTAAATCTTCTTTGCCCACAGGTGGGGCACTGTTCAGGTGCTGGTAGATTACTTCCAAGCACTTGATATTTGTCTGACAGGTGGCCAGCAGTTCAGTCTGAAAGAAGAAAAAAAAAAACAATAAACAGGTGACATACAAATGACGTACCAAATTGACTCAATCTTTCAGCAAATTGTTTAGATATATAACTTTTAGCAGCCTTTGCATGTGTAAACATAATAAAAAAGGACTTGTTGGTGGTGTAGAGATTATTAGCATAGATAATGAAATCATCAGGCTGACTTCCAATTCCGTGGAACACCAGTTCCTGTATAATCACAGAGTTAAGCAATGTCAAGCCTTGTCAGTACTTTGATGGGTTTGGGAATACCAGGTGTTGTAAGCTTGATGTGCAGAATTCTTAATTTGAGCACGGAGGTATAATTCCAGTAAGGTTTATGATATTCACTTATGTGCAAATACCCTTGCAAAAGGTATAATCTACTTCTCCCCCCCAGCTATGGGTTAATTAGTAAGACTTGTATCACTAAACTATTATCTAAAAAAAAAAACAACTTACAATCTAAAAATATTTTCTGGCTTTAAATAACTTGCAAAAGACAGACTGTACGAAACAAATCCATTTTTAACTGGCACGATTATTACACTTGCCCCCCCCCCCACATTGAACATTTATGAGACAACACTTGATATATTCAGTTATTTCATTTACAGCTATTGCAGTATTGTATCAACAGATGCAAGAGGTGTAAATGTATCAAAGGATATTAATTGCCATCTGCATGATCATATACCAGTAAGATTAACAAACGTCTGCGTTATTGCTCAAGAAAGCTACTGTATTAGTACAAATTTTGAATAGTGTCTATACTCTTGTTATTTTCAAACCAGCGCACGTATCATTCATTTACTGTAGTCCATATATGTTGCTTAACTTTAATCTTGAATGATTTTAAGGCTGATGCAATCTGATTTTCTATTCAT